>JAULJZ010051757.1:0-13989 GCA_032270985.1 Heliamphora pulchella
GTCGTACCGATGGTATGTCCATTTTCATCTAAACTGTGAACATAAAACTTATATTCTGTAAGAACCTAAAATCTGATTTTCTGTGTGTAAGCCGTACTCTACATATCAGATTAAATACTATACAGAATATTGGACATCTATGCATAATATTTAAAGAAACGATACACATACATTGCTCATAAAGATTCTCATAAAATAAAAAATTAATTTTGTTAAAATAAAATTAAATACTAAAAATATGATTTTCAGTATACTAACCCTAACAGACAATATATATAATCTAATAAAATGGTGTAAAATATATGGATGACATACCTTGAATCATGAATTGGAAAGAAATCTAATTATGATAAGATGAACGAATAAAGATGGATGAGTAGCTTCTTTAAATTTCAAAGGGTGTGCGTGAATTAGTGTTCTTGTATGTAATAGGCCTATTTGTTGTTGTATATGTTGGAGGTAAAATTGCCAAGATCATTGTTTTGCAAACGATTTTCAATAAAAAATTAACTGGACGGGCAAACGCTGAAACGGGCTCCAGATAAAACTTTTGATGTCAAATGATCAAAATAAAAACCCGTGCAATCAATGTTAATTTAGCTTTTACCAGTCAAATCTTCAACTATGTTTTTGATTCCAAGTTGAAGCTCCCGTCAGACCTTCTATTGTATTCCCTTATGCGATTCTTGAAAGTAATGTGGGCTACAATCTATCAAGAATTTGCACCGGCAGAACCTGAACAGCTTTAGTCTTAAAGACAAGTTATGAAACTGGTTCAGCCTACCCACATATTTATAGGACTACAGCAGGGACCTGTGGATTAATTATGAGAAAGATTTTCAGTGGAACACAGAAACTCATCAGTGATTTTCGCAATTAAGAAAATCTCATAGTGGTATCTGTAATTATGAAAATCATACAAGGATTTCTGTGATTTTTCATAAAACATTGAATTACAGTTCACACCACTAAAAAACTATAACTGCACTCTGACCAACAATCTCAAGACCATCTTGCATTGAGTTCCTGTTATTAAATGCTTAACATTTTTTTCCACGTTAAGATTCCTAATATCCGGCAATTAAATTTAATTACTTATAATTTAATTTAATCGGCATTTTAAAATTTTTTAAGCTCTTTCGCTTAACTTATTTGACTGTCAGATAATCAAATTCACCTGCAGGGTTTGGTCCGGTCAAAACTTATAAGTTTTCTTAAAGGGGTATCGTCAATCCCGATCTTTTGGGACGTGAATTCTATCAATAATTAATATTCATCATATAAATAATACCGCTATTTAACTCACTTGGAATATAGTCCCATATAAGATCGAACCCTCTAATAAATCAAAATAACGAATATTAAATATATGCAAATCAATAATTATTTCAGGATTAAGAGGATAAATACTATTCATAATAACCTTGGGGTGTGAATTAATTTATATAGTCAGTATAAAATTAATTACCCAAAATGTCCCGTTCAATAGACATATAGTGTACTAGCATAGAGAGTCGGAACAATAGACGACGCTATTATCTATTTTTATAATCAAGACTGGCCTACTAAAACTTTGTGCTACAGTCGTACCGATGGTATGTCCATTTCCATCTAAACTGTGAACATAAAACTTATATTATGTAAGAACCTAAAATCTGATCTTATCACGCCCCAAAACCCAGGGTCCGTGAAAATCTACCAAACAACAGTTTTATGAAAATAGATTTTCATACATTCAAATTCTCCTGTTGAAATCAAAGGAAAACCCAATATGCCCGGGAAAATAGAACCACCACCGGCCACCACTGCGTCGCCGGCATCACCTCTAGCCGCCAGATTCAGGCGGCTTTTTCTGCCTCGTTCGTGCTCCATTTTTGATGCTTTTTATACCAAAAAATAGCTCTCAAAAAGTAGTATTTTTTTGTCAAAAAATCTATTTGAAAGTTGCCCGAACTTGTAGCCGCCGGAAAGCTGCACCGCCACCCCAAATAGCCGCCTATTTAGGCTTTTTTTAGTGGTTCTTTTGGGCCAATTTTTTTTTTAAAAAATAGTTCAAATATCCATAAACCTGTTTCTTTGAAGAATGTCTCAAAAATAGTCCTGAAACATCCCCAAAAATAGCCCCGAACCAGCGCCGCTGCCGCTGCCGGAATGCTGCTGTTATGCCGCCTATTTTGTGCACTGTTTTGCCCAATTTTTTATGGTTATCGGACAATGTTTTAATGTATGTTTATTGCTATTTTGTGCCTAAAAAAAATTCTCAAAAAATAGTCTAAAAAATAATTAAGAAAATCATCAAAATTGCTGCCGACAAAGCCGTCAGTGGTGGACTATTTTTAATGATTTGTTATGCTATTTTTGACTTATTTTTGCTGCTATTTTTTAATGCATAAATACTGCAGAAAATTCACTGAAAAAAATTGTTTAAAACTGTTAAAAAACTTACTGCGATCCGTGGCTCGTAAAAATCCGAAACCACCGTCGGTGCTGCCGCCTGTTCTTCGTGTTCTTAGATATATTCAACTTGTTCATAAAGTAATCTAAACAAATATTTAAAATAGATAACTAGCTATTACATCAATCATATGTCCCGAAAGCTCACATTCGATTTTAAAAAAAAACTTAATCTATCACGGTCAACCCCCGTGATTAAAAATTAAATAATCATCATACAAACCTATTCAATCGAACATGAATAATAATATGACGATCATAAATTCAAAAATAGAACACCTGTAAAATCAAGTTAGCACAGTTCTAAAACTACAGAGCCCCGATAACCGTAAAAAAATATAAAACGGCTCTGATACCAATTGTTGTAGGCAAAACTGCCAAGATTATTATTTTTGCAAATGATTTTCGGTAAAAAACTTAACTGAACAGGCAAACGTCGAAACGGGCTCCAAATAAAACTTTTGACGTCAATCGATCAAAATAAAAACTTGTGCAACCAAAGTTAATTTAGAAAAATACCTTTTATCGGTCAAATCTTCAACTACGCTTTTGATTCTGAGTTGAAACTCCCGTCAGACCTTCTACTGTATTTTCTTATTCGATTTTTAATGTAGTGTGGGTTACAATCAATCAAGAACTCGTACCAACAGAACCTGGACAGTTTTCGTGTCGAAGACAAGTTATGAAACTGGTTCAGCCTACCCGCATATTTATAGGGTTACAGTAGGGACCTGTGGAGTAATTATGAGTATGACTTCTAATGAAATACAGACACCCATCAGCAGTTTTCATAATTAAGCAAATCTCATAGCGGTATCTGTAATTATGAAAACCTTACAGCAGTTTCTGCAATTTTCATAAAATACTGAATTATAGTTCACACCATTAAAGGAATATAATTGCACTTTTACCTATAATCTCAAGACCTTCTTGCATTGAGCTTATGTTATTAAATGCTTAACATTTCTCCCCACATTAAGAATCCCGATACTCGTCAATTAGATTTAGTTACTGATAATTTAATTTAATCGATATCTTAAATTCTTTAAACCCTTTTGTTTAATTTATTTGACTGCCAAATAATCAAATTCACCGTAAGGTTTGGCCCGGTCAAAACTTATAAGCTTCCTTAAGGAGATATTGTCAATTCCGATCTTTAGGGACGTGGATTACATTAATAATTAATAATCATCATATAAATAATACCGCTATCTAATTCACCGAAAATATAGACTCATATAAGATCACACCCTCTAATGAATGAAAATAACAAATATTAAATATATGAAAATCAATACTTATTTTGGGATTAAGAGTATAAACACTATTCATAATAACCTTAGGGTGTGAATTAATTTATATAGTCAGTATAAAATTAAGTACCACAATATGTCCCGTTCCATACACACAAAGTGTATTAGCACAGAGAGTCGAAATAATAAATGACGCTATTATCTGTTCTCTGCAACCAAGACAAGTTTACTAAAACTTTGTATTACAGTCGTACCGATGGCATGTCTATTTTTCATCTAAACTGTAAACATAAAACTTATATTCTACAAGAATCTAAAATCTGATATTCTGTGTGTAAGCCGTACACTACACACTTGATTAAATATTATACAGAATAAAGGACATCCATGCTTAACATTAAAGAAATGATATACATACATTGGTCATAAATATTCTCATAAAATAAAAAATTTATTTTATTAAAATAAAATTAAAATACCAAAAATATGATTTTCAATATACCAACCCTAACAGTTTAATGGCATCCATACTCACACCTCACATATCATGCATTGCATCCTTATTAGTCTCTATCCTACACGTTTCAGCTCACGTTATTCGATTAAACATTTTTACAGGTTCGAAAGATAAAGCAAAGACGTAGAAGATTTGGGGTTAAGTTGGCATTCCTTTTTGGACAAAAGTGTGGAGATCATCATGTTTCTCTTAAATTTTTGCTCATGGAAATTTGTTTGTATGGGATGTCTTGTTAAGGAAATTTACACTAAGACTATGTAAATCTTGATTTCATGGAAAATTCTTGAAACCTTTTGATTTCGAAGTTAAGGATGATAGAAGGTGGCTAGCGATAAGGATAATAGAAGGTGGCTAGCTTCAAGCCGATCGACAAGACCCTTGAATGGCCCACAGTCATAGTTGTCATGGAAGATATCTTCAGCCAAGGGCATAACCAGAAAATGTACTCCCCAGCTAGAGAACTCAGGTATTCCTGCCAAGTAGCCTCGGTGGAGCACAACCGATAAACCTGACAACGAATGAAGGACTTTACACTATAACTGTCAAGCATGGGTTTCTTCAGTAAATTCACCTTCTCCATCAGCCAAACGTTAGAGGAGCAAAGAAAAAGGGGAGCTGAGTGGAAAAATCTGAGAGAACAAAGAAAAAGAAGAGCTGAGCAGAAAAATAAGAGAAAACACAAAAAAGGAGAGTTGAGTGGGAAAACCCGAGTTAATTATAGGAAAAGGAGAGTTGAGAGACTACCTACAGCAGGAGAGCACTACTAGCAAAATAAGGGGCACCCCAGTGTGGACTACATCAAGACCAAGCAACGTCTCAGCAAGAACCAACAGAATAGGATCTCGCCCCTCATAGATCTGATGAGCCACATCAACCAAGGGAGAGCTAGCCAGCCCGCCCATCCGAAGGTCGCAAGAGGAACCAATCCAAAAGAAAGATGCAAAGAGCATGCCTGCGCAGAAGCTAAAAGGAGAAGTCTCCAAGAGACCCCCGAGGCCCAAAGCGGTCCATGATTCCAGCCACATCGAGAGATCTGTTGTGGGTAATAATAGAAGCCTCATTCCTGCAGTAACCATAGAGTTGTATCAACCTATCCCTGGGACTCAAGAAAGGCGTAGAAACTATGATCTCTTCTCGGCTCGAGATATCCAGAATGGCTGAAAAATCCTCTATAATCGGACATAACTCCTCAGCACCAAAATAGAATACATAAACCTCGGGATCCCACTGCTGGGCTACTCCTCTCAGAAGATGCCAATCAACCCTCAGGGATCGTAGAGAAAATAGCACATCTAGACCAAAGTTGAGAAAGTTTTGACACTCAACCGAGGAAAAGTAGCTCATCTAAGCAGATTGAGAGTTGTTATAAGAGTGGGCCATGAAGGATATAAAGAGAATACAAGATATCCAGAACAATGGGGTCTGAAACAGATGCCCCCCTTTTATAGATTCAAAAATGGGGAACCCACAGAATCTGCTCAAAGTTTCACGCCAAAACCCTTTGCTGCAGCTGTCACCTTTTACCTACAGCCGTCGCTTTGTAACCTAACGGCTATCATATTTTCATCCCAAACCTTACGGCCAAGATACCCATAATCCAGGCCGTGAACTTTTCTCTATAAGTGTTCAGGGCGCTATTTCCAAACCAAACGGCCGCAATATTCTTTCTCATGGCTGTCATATTTTTTATGCAAAAATTTTTGGTAGCATGTCCTTATTTTGCCAGCATACCCCAAACTAAAGTTGTACACATGTTAGCAATTCACAACAAGAAAAGCAGTTCATATGACAAAATCACAACTCACGAGTCATACATCATGCATAATCAAAGTCTAAGCATTCAAAAGTAATTTTCAAATCATAAAAGAGTCAAGCATCCATGATAATTAAAAAGGTGTAAACCACAAGGCACGAAGACCCAACCTATCAAAGGTAAAAGTAATGTGCGTATGTGTATGACGTGGCACACAGGCCAAGAGAAAACGAATCAAAGGCACGCAGGCCGCATCAGTATATCTGTGTAGAATGTTAAAGAGTAGTATGTCTGTATCAGTGTGTGCCAAGACAGTACATCAATGTGGATCAGCGTGTATCTGTGCAACATGTGTCTAGGAAGTGTATTAGTACAGTGAATTAGAGCAGTGCGACAGTGTGATCATAACAAAGTATCAGAATGTGTCAGATAGGCACGCAGGCCCAGAAAAGAATAAGCACGCAAGCCTCCAAGAACAAAAAAAAAAAGAAATCCTCAGCAGCATGGTAGATCAAAAAGATCACTCCCGTCGGGTCCTCTTCCCTCGGACCACATAGCGGCATTGGGATTTTGGGGGTTGTTTTGAAAAATGTTTAAGAAATAAGAAAATTCAAAGATATTTGAAAAATATTTGTAACAGCTTGAAAACTAAATTTTAAAAACCCCTTTTTGTTAAAAATGGAGTCGCCACTTAGTTTTTGAGAAAAACTAAGAAAAACAAAAATGGCTATTGATCTTTAAAACGTTTAACCAGAGAAAGAGGGTTCGGGGGCTAAGGTACGAATCGAAAAATGTGTTAGGCACCCCGCTTGCCCAACCATAAGGTTGGCCTCTAGTAATCATCATTAGTTCTTTAATAGAATTTCTCAAATGCATGTAAATAAAGAAAATAGAGACAAAGAGAGAACATTCAAAATCAAATATAGAAAATACATAACATATGTACATAGCACTCCAAATTAGGACAAATAATGGGATGAATTCCTAAGTCCTACAGCATGCAACTTCTAACTAAATGATACATGGAACATTCCCACATACAATATTTACAAAAATAACCTAAACTATCATAGTATACATAAAAGAAACATGCTAGAAGATGCTAAAACTATTTAAACATGAATTGTTACGAAATAAGCTAAATTATTCTAAACATGATTTCAAGTAACTAAAAATATGCATATTTATTAAAACAAACTAGGTTAACATGATGAATTAATGAAAGAAATAAAAAATGTAAAATAAAATATGCATAAAAATCTTATATATATATATATATATATATATAAGGTTTACTAACAAAGAAAACAAAGATAAGAGTGTCATGACAAAAGAGAGTTTAAAGATTTAAAAAAAATAAGGAAAGAGTTTTCAAAAGAAAATTTATATTAAAAATGAAGAAACTAGAAAATGCTTTATCAAACTAATGAGAAGGAAAGCTAACTATTTACATTTAAAGAAAATAAGGTGAAAAGAAAACAAAAGAGAAGAAAATTACACTTCAAAGACGAAAATTAGCTTAAAAGATTTTTATGATTTTTTGAGTTTAACAAAAGAAAAGAAAAGAAGAATAAGGTAAGCATTATGAAAAGAAAAGAAAAAGAAATGGAAAAGAAAGAATGGAAATGGAATAAAAAAAAAGCTACATTACAAGAAAAAGGAAAGAAAAAGAAATAAAATGCTAAAAAGAAAAATTACACTACTATAAAGAAAAGAAAAAAAATGGAAAATAAAGGCAAATGAAGGAGCATTAAACCAATATTATAAGAAAATGAAAGAAAGAAAGAAAAGAAAAAAAAATGGTGCATTGAAAGGAAATTAAAATTACATTGCAATCAAAAGAAAAAGAAATAAAAACGAAAGAGGACATTAAACTAATGCTGAAAATAAAGGGACATTAAAATAATAACTAATAAAAGAAAGAAATAAAAAGGAAATAAGCACAAAAGTATTTTAATTGGAGGATATGAATGTAATATTGACAATTATATTCATATAATGTAAGTGATTTTTATAACAACTAACAACATCAATAAGTTGTAGTTGCCAAAAATATTAGCACTATTTAATGAATTAATGAAAGAAAAAAAAATAACAAATGTGCTAAGTGTGAATGTGAAAAAATTAATAACTAAACAATTAAAAAAATAACCAAATTACATGAAACAAATAGGATTGACTATGTAAATGAAAGAAAAATGTGAATTGAAAATGAATTTTAACCCGATCACTCCAAAAGAGAGGGAATGGAGTTAGAAAGATCGGGGATCCAAATGAGGTACCTAGATTGCTTAATAATTCTCAAGTTGGGGGAATGTACTTCGATGGGCCAATCTTCAGGTGGTGATCCAAGCAAGGTTTCAATGTAGGCGTCAGAGGTTCGGATCTCGGTATTTCGGCAGGGCTTCTGCGTCAGGACTCGAAATTGCTCGGTGACTCGGCAGAGCTTCTCTCTCAAAACCTCTCACTCAATTTTTGTCCTGAAAAATGTACTTGGGGTACGGTATTTACATAGTTCTTCAACCAATGAGATGCTGCCACGTTTTAGGGCATGTCAGGCCACTTGGAGTTGGCGGTCGCCAGGTTCAACATGGCGGTCGCTATATTTAAAAGAAGTTCCACAAAGTTCTATTGACGGTTGCCACAATAAGGGTTGGCGGTCGCCAGGTTTAATGTGGCGGTTGCCACTTTTTGACTAGGATTTTCAAAAGGTTCTATTGACGGTCGCCACAATGAGCATGGCGGTCGCCACTTTGGGAATGACTTGCACAACAAGTTATCGATGGTTCAACAAAATTTCATTGGTTTGAAGGTTTTTGATGATTGGGTTCAAATACCGAGTTTGGATCACTTTCCGAGGATTGTACTGAGGCACCATTCCGACAGTTTTCATCATCGGATTCTCTTAAGATTGGGCGTGGTCAAATTGAGGTGTCTACAGTTACCCTTATTTGATATAACTTGCATAGCAACGCGTGATGCGAGTTATATCAAAGATCCAAAGACAACATTCATTTGACCGAACCGTCAATCTTAGGCTACAAACACACAAGCATGCATATGATGTTGGTCGTACTCAAATTTTCTTCGAGCTGCCTATGTACCCCTTTGCTAGGGATCAGACCAAAATGTAGTTCCTGGGGAAAAATGCAAGGATGCAAGATAAAAAATATGATGCAAATGCTAACATGATGCAGATACTGGTATAAACGCCGATATAGGCAAACAAATCCTAGAGATCGAGTCAAGATTTAAAGGGTGCACAAACAGGTGAGTCAAAGATCGAGTCATGATCTAAGAACTTGGCTGGGGATTAAAATAATTAAAAGGATCGAGTTAAGATCCAAGAAATTATCTTAACCGGAAAAGCAATTAATCGGTCTAGTTAAGACCTCACAATTTTGGGATGAGAGTAGAACAAAAATAATTAAAAGCCAAGTTACGGCTTAAAATTAGATTTATTAGGATGAAAACTACGAATTAATAAATCGAGTTAAGATTTAAAAATTCGAAATGAAACACCGGACAAAAATAATTAAAAGTTAAGTTATGGCTTAAAATTAGATTTATCGGGATAAAAACTACGAATTAATAAGTCGAGTTAAGACCTAAAAAATCAAGACAAGGCGCGGTATTAAAAATAATTAAAAGCCAAGTTACAGCTTGAAATTAAATTTATCGGAGGGAGAAAACACCATAAAAAAATAAGGGTTTAAAAACTCGTCAAATTATTTTTGGAATTATTTCTAAACACACAAGATTTTCTCAAAATATCTATAAGAAACACCCGAGATTATTTTTAGAAAAACACACACGCAAAAGGAAACTAATCATGTAAAATAAGCGTAAAAAATAAGTATACTAAAAGAAAATAAAATGAAACAAATAATAAAACCCCCAATCAGCCCTTCTCAAGAACCCCAAAACGTCATAATGGCAAATCAGCATATGGCCACCAACTTTGAATTTGGCAGTCGCCGTGATGGAAATGACATGACCGTTGATGAGATGGCGGTCGCCGCGTCGTTTCTCATCTGACACGGCAGCCGCCCACTTGAAACCCGTACAACATGGCGACCGCCATGTGTTGGTTGAAATACATGGCGGTCGCTTACATTGGAGTTGGCGACCGCCAACTCCGTGTGCGCATAAGGTTCCCAGGATCGCATGAGTGAGGCTCATTTGTGCACTCTCCTCTCTCTCTCTAACTCTCTCTCGCTCTTAAACTCTCTCTTGCTCCTTCTTTCTTTCTAGCTTCTTCTTGCTTTCTAGCTTTACCACACGATGTTTACACTGTTTTTCGTGATTCCTTTCCTCTTCATGGCGGTACAAGGCCATGGAGATGATGACTTGGGGGCACGACAAGGCCCCTCTGCTGCTGGGAGTTCTTCCATGGAGACTCTTAGAGGTACGACTTCCAGTCTTCCTGCTGGTGGGGTCACCTCCACGCAGCCTTCTGCTGCGATGGACGCTCTTGTAGTCGAGGCAGAGCATGCTTCCCACCGGGCTGCTGAGGAGGAGCCACGAGCAGCTGCTGAGGCACAGGCTACTGCAGATGCTGCTATTGAGGCTGCGGTGGCCGACTTCTTGGACCCTGATGCTGGACAGGGTCATCCAGCACCCTTCGACCTGCATACTTACGCTCCAGTACCCTATCGCGTGGTTCCACGCGGGATGAGACGCTACGAGCCTCCTACCGATGCTGTTGTTGCCGATGTTCTTCTACGGGAGCCTGACCAACACATTTCTCACTAGCGACCTTCGGTATGTACCCTATCCTTACTGTTTTTAAAACCAAAGTATGATATATCAAACGTAGACGTATGCCTAGGATCCCCCAGATGATATGATAATGTGTTCTGATATAATGATGAATGATGATGAATGATGATTTATTTTGATGATGGTGTGATTGATGATTGGAATTTGAACTTAGCTTAGGTACCCTATGCAACGGAGATTAAAACACTAGAGACATTAAGTTTTGAACAAACAATGAAATGGACAATTATTTTAGTGAAAAACATAAAATAAAAGGCTTGAATTTTTTTATTTTTAGGAAAAACATAAAAATTAAGGGAGGAATTTTTGTTTTTATTTTTGGTGCATAAAATTTGAAGGGGTAATTTTTATCAAAAATCCTAAAATTTTGTCAAAAATTTCTAAAAATTTAGAACAAATTTTCAAAAATCACAAACTCTAGAAATCTAAGGGGAATTTTCAAATTTTTGAATATTCTTAAAAAATTTTGGAAAAATCCTAACAAAATAGGGTAAATTTTTAGAAGAATCCTAAAATTTTTTTAAAAATCTTAAAAAATTAGGGAAAATTCTTCGAAAAAATATTAGAAAATATTTTAAAAAGTACTAAAAAATTAAGGAAAATTCTTGGAAGAATCCTAAAAAATATTTTAGAAAATCCTAGAAAATTAAGGAAAATTTTGAAAGATCCTAGGAAAATTTAGGAAATATTTTTTAAAAGATCTTTAGCAAATTAAGAAAAAATTTTCAAATTATTTTAAAGAAAATCTAAAAAAAATGAAAGAAAATTAATCAAAAGATTCAGAGAATTTAGGGCAAATTTTTTTTTTTGAATCAAGCAAAATCCTAGAAATTTGAGAAAAATTTTAAAAAAATTTTGAGGATAATTTTTGGAAAATTTTTAAAAAATGCTAAAATTTTTTAGAAAATCCTAGAAATTGGGAAAATTTTAAAAAAATCTTGAAAAATTGTAGAATTTTTTTTGAAAATCTTAGATATTTTAAAAAAATCCTAAAAAATTGAGAAAAATTTTAAGAAAATCCTAAAAAAAGTGGCAAAACACAAATATTAAAGGGAAGATTTTTTTTTTTATAATTTTTTTTATTTTTTTGTTAATTTTTTATTAACACAAAAACGATAAAGATATTGCCCGGTGCACCAGGGCTTGGGGTTCCTAGTCTTTTACTAGGACGCGCAAAAATCAAAGGGTCGTCACTTACACACGAACCTAGGGTTAGGATACCTAGTTTTTTAGAGCTTGAAAGAATTGAAGGGTCGTTATTTACACATGAACCGAGGGTTATGGTGCCTAATTTTCTAGGTCTTGAAAGAATCGAATGGTCGTCACTTACACACGAACCTAGAATTAGGGTGCTCAGTTTTTTGGGGCTTAAAAGAACCGAAGGGTTGTCACTTACACACGAACCTAGGGTTAGGGTGCCGAAGGGTCGTCACTTACACACGAACTTATGGTTAGGGTGCCTAGTTTTTTAGGGCTTGAAAGAACCAAAGAATCGTCATTTACACACGAACCTAGGGTTAGGTTGCCTAGTTTTCTATGCCTTAAAAAAACCAAAGGGTCGTCACTTACACAAAAACCCTAGGGTGCCTAGCTTTCTAGGGTTTGAAAGAACTGAAGGGTTGTCACTTACACACGAACCTAGGATTAGGATGCCTAGTTTTCTAGGGCTTAAAAGAACCGAAGGGTCGTCACTTACACACGAACCTAGGATTAGGGTGCTCAATTTTTTGGGGCTTAAAGGAACCGAAGGGTCGTCACTTGCACACGAACCTTGGGTTAGGGTGCCGAAGGGTCGTCATTTACACACGAACTTAGGGTTAGGGTGCTTAGTTTTCAAGGGCTTGAAAGAACCGAAGGGTCGTCACTTACAGACGAACCTAGGGTTAAGGTGCCTAGTTTTTTAGGGTTTAAAAGAACCGAAGGGTCGTCATTTACACACGAACCTAGGGTTAGAATGCCGAAGGGTCTTCACTTACACACGAGCCTAGGGTTAGGGTTCCTAGTTTTCTTGGGCTTGAAAGAACCGAAGGGTCGTCACTTAGACACGAACCTAGGGTTAGTGTGCCTAGTTTTCTAGGGCATGAAAGAACCGAAGGGTTGTGACTTACACACGAACTTAGGGTTAGGGTGCCGAAGGGTCGTCACTTACTCACGAACCTAAGGTTAGGGTTCCTAGTTTTCTAGGGCTTGAAAGAATCGAAGGGTCGTCACTTACATACGAACCTAGGGTTTGGGTGCCTAGTTTTCTAGGGCTTAAAAGACCCGAAGGGTAATCACTTACACACTAACCTAGGGTTAGGGTGCCGAAGGGTCGTCACTTACACACGAACCTAGGGTTAGGGTGCCTAGTTCTTTAGGGCTTGAAAGAACTGAAGGGTCGTCACTTACACACGAACCAAGGATTAGGGTGCCTAGTTTTTTAGGATTTAAAAGAATCGAAATGTCGTCACTTACACACGAACCTAGGGTTAGGGTACCGAAGGGTCGTCACTTACACGCGAACCTAGAGTTAGGGTGCCTAGTTTTCTTGAGCTTGAAAGAACCGAAGGGTCATCACTTAGGCACGAACCTAGGGTTAGGGTGCCTAATTTTCTAGTGCATAAAAGAACTAAAGGGTCGTCACTTACACACGAACTTAGGGTTAGGGTGCCGAAGGGCCATCACTTACTCACGAACCTAAGGTTAGGTTGCCTAGTTTTCTAGGGGGTGAAATAATCGAAGGGTCGTCACTTACACACGAACCTAGGGTTAGGGTGCCTAGTTTTCTAGGGTTTGAAAGAACCGAAGGGTCGTCAGTTACACAAGAACCTAGGGTTATGGTGCCAAAGGGTTGTCACTTAAACACGATCCTAGGGTTAGGGTGCCTAGTTTTCAAAGGCTTGAAAGCACCGAAGGGTCGTCACTTACACACGAACCTAGGGTTAGTGTGCCTAGTTTTCTAGGGCATGAAAGAACCGAAGGGTTGTCACTTACACACGAACTTAGGGTTAGGGTGCCGAAGGGCCGTCACTTACTCACGAACCTAAGGTTACGGTTCCTAGTTTTCTAGGGCTTGAAAGAATCGAAGGGCGTCACTTACACAAGAAACCTATGGTTAGGGTGCCTAGTTTTCAACGGCTTAAAAGAACCGAAGGGTAATCACTTACACACGACCCTAGGGTTAGGGTGCCGAAGGGTCGTCACTTACACACGAACCTAGGGTTAGGGTGCCTAGTTCTTTAGGGCTTGAA
>JAULJZ010051768.1:0-13989 GCA_032270985.1 Heliamphora pulchella
TCTCGGGTAGACATTCTGACAATAGATAGCAAATATCCCAGATATCCGAAACAGCAAATCATGAGCAAATAAATACAAAGACTGGAACAATGCCCATGCCGGGCTAATGCTAGTAGCATAACAGGATAACCCAAAAACCAGAATGATGATTAAGAAGGGGAGACCACTAAATTCTAGAGGAAAAGCTCATCTAAAATGGGGAAAAGGACAGCACTTCGGCAGGATAACAGAGCTACGCTGACTGGATTGGTTCGACCTAAAAATTCTAAGGGGAAAACGGGCGGCATAACGGTGAAGAACTAACTCTCACGGGTATGACAAGGGTTTTAAAAGAAACGAGCCTATGTCCCTATGTCAAGGAGGGAGGGAACCAACGACCCGGGAAAAACCCGGAGGAGAGCAAAACTACCATAGAGGCTTTAAAATGAAACACGGGCGGGACCCCTAAAAGAGAACTACGACGTAAGAACTAAACATAGTGAAAGACAAAGTCCAGGTAAAAATCCGAAAGAAAAGCTAACCTAATCAAAGGATAACAGAAAACCTGGGCCGAACCCAGGAAAGGAACTAGCTTAAGCCTAAACAAAACAATCCTAACAATACGCAAACAAAACATACAATAAAAAAAACACATAATCCTACTAGGGTTAAAGCACCAAATGGGGGGTTCTAAGTTCATTATATGCAAACGGCCGATTTTGGTCAATTGAATAAGGTACTTTCTGAATAGAGCCGGATATAAACCTCCCATGCAGAACATGGTCAAACAGTACGCCCGAACTCTTTTATTGCACCTATGATATCGTACAGTCAGTAAGGGTTGTCCGCCTTCCCAACAATCTCCAAAACGGATGTACGTTCAAGGCGTCAGGTCGACCAAGCAGGGGGGGTTGAAGAACAATACATATGCATGCGAAAATACAAATGAGAAATTTTTTTATTAAGAACCAATGATGTTTTCAAGTTTAGCCCTCTTATTTGGTTTTAAAAACTAGTCCACAACAGAGTCGCCAGAAAATACTATGGCATTGGGATTTAGGGGTCTTTTAGAAAATGGTCAAAAATATGAAAATTCTGAGATGTTTAAAAAAATATTTTAACACCTTGAAAACTAACCTTTGAAAACCCCTTTTTTATTGGAAACAGAGTCGCCACTTAGTTTTTAAGAAAAACTACGAAAAACAAAAATGGCTATTGATCTTGAAAACGTTAACCAGAGAAGAAAAAAAAAGGGGGTTCGGGGGCTAAGGTACAAATTAAGGAAGGTGTTAGGCACCCCGTTCATCCAACCGTAAGGTTGGCCTCAACTAATCATCGTTGGTTCTTTAATAGAATTTCTCAAATGCATGTAAAAAAAAGAAAAATGAGGTAAAGAGGGAACATCTAAAATTAAATATGAAAAATACATAATATACGTATATAGAGTGCCAAATAAAGTAAATATCAAAATGAAAATCCTAGGTACTATGACATGTAATTTCTAACTACAGGATACATGGAGCACACCGGCATACAATTTCATCAAAAATGAACTAACTTATCAAGATTTGAATGAAAGAGTAAAGCATGCTAGATGTTGTCAAAATTACCTAAACATGGATTTGCTACAAAAGAAAAATTAAACTATCTTAAACATGCTTTCAAGGAAAGAAACTAAATCAAGTATTAACATGATGAATTAGTAAAAAAATAAGAAATACAAAATAAAAGATATCTAAAAAAAGAATCCTAAAAGAAATTTTATAAAAGAAATTTATGAAAAGAGTTTTTAGAAAAATGTTATACTAAAAAAGGAGTTTCTAACTATTTACATTAAAAGAAAATAAAGAAATTAAAAGAAGAAAATAAAATCTATCTTTAAAAGACTTTTTATGATTTTTGATTTAATAACTTGAAATAAAATAATACTATAGAAAAAAGAAGATAGTGCTTTATACTAACATTAAGATAAAAGAAATAGTAATCAAAAGAAAAATAAAATGGAGTGTTCTAAGGAAGTTTAAAGCTAGTGATAAAAGAGAAGAAAAAGAAAATAAAATAAAATATTAGCAAAAGAAACTACATTAATATTAAAAGAAAAGAAAGAGGTAGAAAATAAAAGCTAGAAAGAGAAGAAAATAAAATAGAACATTAGTATTAAAGAAAAGAAAAGGAGACTTAAAAAGAATAAAAGAAATTAAAGTTACAATACAAGAAAAGAAAAAAAGAAAACTAAAAAAAATGTTAAGCTAAAAATAAAATAAAATGGAGCATTAAACTAATGTTACAAAAAATGAAAGAAAGTAGAATAGAATGCTAGTAAAATAAAATTAGACTAACTAAAAGAAAAGAAAAGAAAACGAATGCTAGAATATTGAATTAACATAAAAAAAAGCGAAGAAATAAAATACTAGAATTAAATGGGTGCAATATTGACAATTACAACTATTTTTATGTAAGTGCATATATCATAACAATAACGACATTATTTAATCGTATTGTTAAATCATATTAGTACTATTTTAATGAATTAATTAAAGAAAAAAAATAACAAATATGTTTAGTGTGAATGTGAAGAAATTAATAATTAAAAAAGTAAAGAAAGCAACAAAATTACATGAAGTAAACAAAATTAACTATATAAATGGAAGGAATATGCAAATTGAAATTGAATTTTAACCCGGTTACTTCAAAAGAGAGGAGTTGAAGTTAGGAAGACCGGGGATCCAAACGAGGTACTTGAATCGTGAAATCCTCAAATTGGAGAATGTGCTTCAATTCTTGGATTGTGATTCCAAGCTAGGGCTTCAAATGTTGGTATTGGAGATTTGGGACTCGGTATTTCGGCAGGGCTTCAGCGTCAGGGCTCGAAATTGCTCGATGCCTCGGCAGTGCTTCACTCTCAAAACCTCTCACTCATTTTCTGTCTTTGAAAACGTACCAGAGGTACGGTATTTATAGAGTTCTTCAACCAATGAGATGCCGCCACGTTTTAGGGACACGTCAGGCCATTTAGAGTTGGCGGTTGCCACAATGCAAGTTGGCGGTCGCCACGTTTTTGAAAGGTTCCACAAAGTTATATGGCGGTCGCTATGATGAAGGCTGGCGGTCGCCATAATGAATGGTGGCGATCGCCATTTTTGGCTAGGGTTTTCACAAAGTTCTATGGTGGTCGCCACAATGAACCTGGCGGTCGCCTTACTTGGGCAGCAAGTTTCGATGTTTCGTTAAAATTTCATTAGTTTGAAGGTTTTGGGTTCAAATACCGAGCTTGGATCACTTCCCGAGAATCAAACTGAGGCACTATTCTTGCTGTTTTCATCATCGAATTCGCCTAAGATTAGGCGAGGTCAAATTGGAGTGTCTACAGCTACCTGAAGAATTTTGAGTCGACACAAAAGTCAAAATGAGTCAACACAAAATCACTGAGAGTTTCTTCACTTTTTAGTATCGACACCAAAGGCAATTTGAGTCGACACAAAAGAGCCTCCCAAAAAGACGAAGATTAAAAAGAGTTGACACCAAATATATTTATGTCGACTCCATTGAGTTGGAGAAGGATGCAGAAATTTGAGTCGACACCAACGAAGATTTGAGTCGACCCAACCACTTAAACAACCAAGCCCTAGAAGTTTTGTGTTGACCCAAAACCAATTGTGTCGACACCTGCGATGGAAATCTAAATTACGCAACTGAGTTTAACGGTTGAATTTTTGACATTTATTACTCTCACCTATCTCCAACGGTCATGAATCTTCAAGAGCTTATATAAGGAGTTACTCTTCAGCATTTAAAACAACTGGAGACTTACATTTACTGTCACACCCTAAAACCTAGGGTTTTACTCAAAATAAACATACATTTTATACATGCATAAAATATCACCTCAAGGCTTACAAAACACGAATCTAAGAACAGAAAATACATGTAACAGTACATGATCCCATCACGAAATAAAAGAAAACTTTAAACAAAAGTTTTCCACCTCCTGGGCTCCACTAGATCAAGAGCCGTGATCACCGTCACTTGAAAAAGGTTTTCACAAATCCCACACCGTGAGCCAAAACCCAATAGAAAACAGACTCGCATGAATTTAAAAGCAAAACATACTAACATGAATAATATGAATATTCCGACTCACACGAGCCTAAAAAAACGGTTTTACTTCTCAAAAATCACAAATTTTCTCGTCGTCTCTCAACATCTAACAATGTCTGACAATACATAAAGCATACACAATGAGTTCATATCCAAGTCGTACTCTTTCACAGTCTTTCACCGTGGGATAATACTAACCAAGTCATCATGTTCTTTGTAGTCTTTCACCACGAGACAATCACTTTCCCTAATGTGCAATTTTTTGCGGTCTTTCACCGCGGGACAATCACTTGCCCTAATATGCAATTTTCCGTATGATTCAACAGATATAAAGTGAGACCCTGACCCGTTTTTTTTCAACGTTTTTCGACGCGCGTTTCGTGTTTTTGTTGCAGCATGTTTTAATATTTTTATATGCATGATCGGGGTTAGATATGCATGCAGGGTATGTTCCCGGGCCATGGGGTATTGCGGCGCGAATTTTGAAAAATTTTAAAAAAGATATTTTGGAGGCTTATAAATATCTAGAGTTAGATATTTTCAAAAGATATTTTTCAAAGATATTTTCAAAACTTCTCAACTAAGTTTTTTCTCTTTTTTTCTCTCTGCCTTCTCTCTAACTTCTTGGGGGTCCGGGGCTCGGTTTTCAACGATTCAACAGCGAATCCTTGCTATTGGCACGGTGGGCTACACGTTCATCTGGATGGAATTTCATTTCGACAAAGCTCAATTTTTCACGTGATTCGAGGTATCGAGTTTTTAACCCAACGAGGTAGGATCCTAAACTCTCATGTCTTATAAGGGTGCTACGTGGAATCGTGTGTATTTTTACAGGTTAAAAATGTATGAAAAAGTGGTTTATGTTTTGAATAAACTGGGTTTTGGATTTAAAACCATTTTTGGTTGGTTTTGGTTGGATGGAATCGGGGTTTGAGGGTTTCTTTTCAGGTTTGGGTGTTAGTCTTGGGCTTGTGTATGTCCGTGGAGGTTGAAAGAAAGTTTAGTTGCTTCGATTTGGAGTTTGGAGGGTTGTTGGATGGTTGGAGGCTTGAAATTTGCCAAAAACGTCAGTTTCTCGCATAGGACCGCTTGAGGGACCACTCAAGTGGTCTAAGGGGCAGTCTTGGGGAGTTCTCGGGTTGCCTGACTACTAGACAGACTGCTTGAGCGGTCTAGCCCGCGGTCTGTTTTTGCTCGTTAAAAGTTCATTTTTAAAATCGATGTATCTCCCTCATCCGGACTCGAAATTGGGTCATTTTTGTGTTCAAATTGAAGCCCCGAAAGTCTTCTTTCCAATGAAACCTCTTTCACATTAAAATTATATTTATAAAAAAAGTTATGATTAAAATAGTAAGGATATGTCAGAATTGCTTAACCGTTTTTCACCCATTTTTGGCCGAATGTTGGGAAAAAGCCTATTTTTCATCACTGGGGGAACTTTTTATCAAATTTCTTGATCCTTGGGAGTTTGTTGTGTTGTTCATTGGTTGGGTCATTGGTTTTTAATTGGTTTCCAATGGTATTCAGTTGATTGATTATGGAATTAGTCGACTGAAATACTGCTGAATTCTTTTTGGGGTTCGGTTGGTTGTGTGGTGGCTTCGGGAGTCGTATCGTGGCTTTGGGTGTTTGTTTAGGTGTCGTTCTTGAGGTGACGAGCATGGCTAGATGTGGGTTGTTGGGGCATGGTTGTGTACGTCGTGGTTGGCTATGGAGCATGTTTAGGCTCATGGCACCTTCGGAGATAAGGTGGTGTTTTGTGACCTCATGGTTTGAGGGGCTTAGCGTTAGCCTTCGGGTTAGGCTTGGTTTGTGGGTTGTTGGTTATCCATTGGAGTGGATGTCGGGTTGTTTGGCGGTGGCGTCACGATGTGAAGTTATATATGGTTATGTGTGTTTATAACTGGTTATGTGCATTTATAACTCTAGTTTATTTATGTACGGATTATGTAAGTGGATTACATGACTTTGATATCGTTATGTGTAACATGGTTTATTCTTTAAAACGCAGAGTTTTATAGGCATGTGGCGTGATTTGTGAAACGTAGTGTTGGTACGCGATTTTATGCATTAAATCCTGGTTTAGGTTTGCATATGTGGATGAAATGGTATAGATGAACAGGTGATTCAGTGAGTGTTAACACTGGTTAACGATGCGTTAATTGGGCAGCAGCCCATCAGTGAAAGTCCGAGAAAACGTGTTAATTGGGCAGAGGCCCGTCGGTGAAAGTCTGAGAAAAGCGTTGATTGGGCGGCGATCCGTCGATGAAAGTCCTAGAAGACGCATTAATTGGGCAGCGATTTGTCGGTAAAAGTCCGAGAAGATACATGGACTGCATGAATTGCATTGTGGGACAGATAAAACCAATTTTGAATTATTTTTCAGATTCACGTGAATCGTTGTATAAAAATCATTTTTAAACCATTTTCGAGGCTCTTGTGAGTCCACATGGTTATTATCCTCGCTTTCCTGTTGCATGTGAAAATTATTTTAATGGCTTGAAAGTGAGTCAAAAATACACCTCGTTTTTCCTAGCTTGTTTTGTTTATATTGCATGTGTTGTTTAATTTCTGCTGAGTTTTTGCTCACAGTGTGGGATAAAATATTTTCAGGTACCGATCACGCAGGTTGATCCAGAGTTGCTGGAGAGGCGGAAGAATTATAGTCTTCATTTTTGTTCTTTTGTATCATGTATGATGTTACATGTTTTTTCGGCGTTGGAGCCGTGTAATGTATGCCGTTTGATTTTATATACAATGCATGTATGGTTTAATTTGAGAGTTTATTCTCGGGTTGGGTATTATGTTGTTTGTTTGTGGGTATTTCACGTGACTCGGAGTTTGGGGCGTGACAGATTGGTATTAGAGCTTTGGGTTCGAATACCTAAGAGCCATGGGAAGAGGGCGTATCCTGTGTGAGGTTGATTACATGTGCTTGATTGCATGTGTTTAGACGCTTTGATAACATGAACGTGTTGATATGTTAAGCCTGAGAATGTTGTGTATATGTGAGCATGGGGTTGAACTGTAGGATTGATTAGTCCTGCCTTTGGGCGTTTGGATTAACGAACTTGGGAGCCTAGTTAGAAATGCATTTAGCTAACGTGAATTCTAGCAGGGAACCTAAGTAGGTTATCCAAATTGACGTGTCATTCTTGTCGGTTCTCCACGGTTTGTGGGGTTATTTAGCATGAACCTATGTGGCTATGTGTTAGCATGCTTATGTGGTTTATGCTTATATGCTGCATCTTATGTTTTATCTTTTTCACATAAACGCGATGTCTGCGAGATGAGGGCGAGGCCATGGTCGAGGCCGTGGCCGTGGTGTTGGCCAAGGGGATATTCCTATCCTTGATGCTGGGGATGCAAATGCTCCCCTAGGACCAATGGACGAGACGGAGCTGTTGCGTGTGCTGGTGGGTTCTATCCAGCAGTTGGTTAGAGGTGAGATCGTCAGGGAAAGAGAGGGAGTTCCTGAGGCGAGGGCTACAGTAGCAATACGGGAGTTCAGGCGCAAGGATCTGCCTATCTTTGCAGGAGATCCTGATCCTATTGTGGCGACAGAGTGGCTGGAGTTGGTGACTCGGATCCTAGACACGTTGCAAATTTAAGAGGACGAGTTACAAGTTTTTTTTGCTGCCTTTCAGCTGAGAGGTAATGCTCACGTGTGGTGGAGATATGCCAGGACCACAGTGGAGGTCACATGGGCAGCCTTTACAGGAGTGTTTCTGGAGAAATACTTTCCGGCTTCGAAGAGGAATTTATACAGGGAGGAGTTCTACACTCTTACCTAGGGGGCCATAGATGTCATGCAGTACGAGACCAGGTTTACGAGCTTGTCCCGATTTGCACCGAAATTAGTGAGCACAGACGAGCTGCGATCTATGAGGTTTGAGCGGGGCTTGAGGCCAGCGATCAGGGAGCGTGTGGTTGCATTGGGACTTCGTGTCTTCATAGAGCTGGTGGAGGCAGCAGCGAGGGTGGAGAACACTGTGGTCGAGATTCGGGCTTCCAAGGAGGCCAGGACATCACAGAGTTGGATAGAAGCGCAGACAGGTGGGCATTCCAGCAAGAGGCAGAGGTCCTCTGGTCCTAGTTTTCGTCCATCTAGATTACCACAGCCGTTCTCTGCACCAGTACCATCAGTGGCTTCGTCTGGGAGGCCAGAACAGAGGGAGATTAGATGTTTTCAATGTGGACAGCCTGGACATCGTAAGGTGGATTGCCCGCAGCTGAGGCAATCCCAAGGTTCATGGATTCAGTCACAGGGGAGGCTGCTACAGACTTATTTTGGATGTGGCCAACCTGGATATATTCGTTAGGACTGTCCCCAGAGAGAGAGTGTACCGAGTGCAATGGGCACACCAGAGGGTTCGTTTGTGCAGAACCAACAATAACCTTTTGTAGTTCAGACTTCCAGAGCGATGACAGGTGGGGGTACTTCAGTTCAGTCGGTACGACAGCCGACCGTGCCGGGTGGCAGACAGGACGGAGTGGGATTGCCCTAAGTGTATTCACTTATAGCTTTCGATTTTTCTAGGGCACCAAGAGTGCATGATGATGTAGATGCAGATCCTTCTCCAGTGTATATAGGTATTTTTTGAGTATACAGGCTTGGGTCAGTTTCTTGTTGTATTTGTTTGGGAGTTAGTGATGGATTCTGTTGTGGTGTGCTGTGTTGAGGCAGCAGGTGGTGAGGATGTGAGGTTGAGACAGGTTGTAAATCCCGTGTCTTTGAGATAGTTGGCCGTTGTTTAGGATGCCTAACCTTGTTTGACTATATCCTAGGAACGGTTTGGATGACCATCTCGAGTTTGTGTCAATGGTGATCGATGCAGTTGTTTTCTTTGACATTGAGTTGAATTTTAGGGGAGAAATTCCATTAAGGGGAGTAGAGTTGTGAGACCCTAACCGATTTTCTTTTTTGGCATTTTTCGATGCACGTTTCGTGTTTTTGTTGTAGCATGTTTCAATTCTTTCAGATGCATGATTGGGGCTAGATATGCATGCGGGGCAGGTTTTCGGGGCCGTGGGGTATTGCGGTGCAAATTTTGAAAAATTTCAAAAAAAGATATTTTAGAGGCCTATAAATATCTGGAGTTGGATATTTTCAAAAGAAATTTTCAAAACTTCTCCACTAATTTTTCTTCTTTTTTTTTCTCTCTGCCTTCTCTCTAACTTCTTGGGGGCCCCAGGCTCGATTTTCAACGATCCAACAGCAGATCATTACTATTGACATGGTGGGCTACACGTTCATCCGGACGGAATTTTATTCCTGCGAAGCTCAGTTTTGCACGTTGTTTGAGGCGTCGAGTTTTTAACTCAACGAGGTAGGATCCTAGACTCTCGTGTCTTATAAGGGTGCTACGTATAATCGTGTTTGTTTTTACCAGTTAAAAATGTATGAAAAAGTGGTTTAGGTTTTGAATAAACTGGGTTTTGGGTTTAAAATCGTTTTTGGTTTGTTTTGGTTGGATGAAATCGGGGTTTGAGGGTTTCTTTCGAGGTTTGGGTTTTAGTCTTGGGCTTGTGTATGTCCGTGGAGGTTGAAAGAAAGTTTAGTTGCTTCGATTTTGAGTTTGGAGGGTTATTAGATGGTTGTTGGATGGTTGGAGGCTTGAAATTTGCCAAACAGGTCAGTTTCTCGCGTAGGACCACTTGAGGGACTGCTCAAGCGGTCTAAGGGGAGGTCTTGGGGAGTGCTCGGGTTGCCTGACCGCTGGACAGACAGCTCGAGCAGTTTATCCCGCGGTCTATTTTTGCTGGTTAAAAGTTTGTTTTTAAAATCGATGTATCTCCCTCATCCGGACTCGAAATTTTGACATTGTTGTGTTAAAATTGATGCCCCGGAAGTCTTCTTTTCAATGACACCTCTCTCACGTTAAAATTATTTTTTTAGAAAAAGTCATGATTAAAATAGTGAGGGTATGTCAGAATTTTTTAACCGTTTTTCACCCATTTTTGGGCGAATGTTTGGAAAAAGCCTATTTTTCATCGTTGGGGGAACATTTTATCAAATTTCTTGTTCCTTGGGAGTTTGTTGCGTTGTTCATTGGCTGGATCCTTGGTTTCTAATTGGTTTCCAATGGTATTCAGTTGAATGATTATGGGATTAGTCGACTGAAATACTGTTGGATTCTTTTTGGGGTTCGATTGGTTGTGTGGTGGCTTCGGGAGTCGTATTGTGGCTTTAGATGTTCGTTTAGGTGCCGTTCTTGGGGTGACATGCATGGCTAGAGGTGGGTTGCTGGGGCACGGTTGTGTGCGTCGTGGTTGGGTATAGAACATGTTTAGGCTCATGGCACCTTCGGAGATAAGGTGCTGTTTTGTGACCTCATGGTTTGAGGGGTTTAGCGTTAGCCTTCGGGTTAGGCTTGGTTTATGGGTTGTTGGTTATCCATGTGAGTGGATGTCGGGTTGTTTGGCGATGGTGTCATGATGTGAAGTTATATATGGCTATGCGCATTTATAACTGATTATGTGCATTTATAACTCTAGTTTATTTATGTACGGATTATGTAAGTGGATTACATGACTTTGATATCGTTTTGTGTAACATGGTTTATGCTTTAAAATGCAGAGTTTTATAGGCATGTGACGTGGTTTGTAAAACGTACTGTTGGTACATGATTTTATGCATTAAATCCTGGTTTAGGTTTGCATATGTGTATGAAATGGTATAGATGAATAGGTGATTCATTGAGTGTTAACTCTGGTTAACGATGCGTTAATTGGGCAGCGGCCCGTCGGTGAAAATCCGAGAAAACTTGTTAATTGGGCAGAGGTCCGTCGGTGAAAGTCCGAGAAAACGCGTTGATTAGGCGGTGGTCCGTCGGTGAAAGTTCCAAAATACGCATTAATTGGGCAGCGGTCCGTCGGTGAAAGTCTGAAAAGATATATGGACTGCATGAATTGCATTGTGGGATGGATAAAACCAATTTTGAATTATTTTTAAGATTCGCAGGAATCGCAGTATAAAAATCATTTTTAAACCATTTTTGAGGCTCTTGTGAGTCCACATGGTTATTTTCTTCGCTTTCCCGTTGCATGTGAAAATTATTTTAATGGCTTGAAAGAGAGTCAAAACTACACCTCATTTTTTCTAGCATGTTTTGTTATATTGCATGTGTTGTTTAGTTTCTGCTAAGCTTTGGCTCACAGTGTGGGATAAAATATTTTTAGGTACCGATCACGTAGATTGATCCGGAGTTGTTGGAGAGGCGAAAGAGTTATAGTCTTCCTTTTTGTTCTTTTGTATCATGTATGATGTTACATGTTTTTCTGGCATTGGAGCCGTGTAATGTATGCCATTCGGCGATTATATACAATGCATGTATTGTTTAATTTGAGAGTATATTCTCGGGTTGGGTATTATGTTATTTGTTTGTAGGTATTTCACGTGACCCAGAGTTTGGGGCGTGACATATAAGTACGCACATAACCATGTACAAAATATCCACATACATACCAACATATCATTCACATATCCATCGAGACAAACCCCCATCTCAATCAAACATTTGAAACTAAGGTCAACCCCAAGGGTTAGTTCCAAACCTCAAAAACACGATTTTCAAGACTTTACATAAATCTCTTCGTTTTCAAACCTCCTCTTTGAAAACCAGTGACATTCACACGTCCAACAACATGGAATAAACAAAGATTAAACAGCTAAAACAATTTTTCATGCATTTTAGAATGGTGAAAACGCATAATATTCCACGTAGCACCCTTTTAAGACATGAGAGTCTAGGATTCTACCTCGTTGAGTCAAAAACTCGACGCATGAAAAATCAAACTTCGTCGAAATGAGATTCCGTTTAGATGAACGCGAAGCCTTCAGCACGAATACTAAGAATCCACTATCCGATCGCCAAAAACCAAGCCCGGGCCTACCAAAAGTTAGAGAGAAGGTGGAAGAAAGACAATAAACTTGTTCAAGAAGCTAAAGTTTTAAAATATCTTCCAAAATGTTGATATTTATAAATCCAGCCCAGCACAGAAAGTCAGTTGACTGAACCCACCAAGTTAGTTGACTAAAAAGCTACTTGAAAACCAAAAATTCTCCACCGCCACAGGTCAGTCGACTGAACATCCAACCTCAGTCGAGTGAAGCAACCCTCTTAGTCAACTGGAAAGCTACTGCCAACACACGAAATTTCTCCAGTGTCCAGCCGACGAAAAAACTTCAAAATAGTTCACAACCCCAAAACCAAACAACCAAACCAGCCTTTCTAAACCCGAACAAGCATAAAACACATACGTAAAACACATATAACATGCTATTTTAAAATGATGAAACAAAACCTAGCACATCGAATATATAGATAACGAAAAAGAAAAGGAACCAGGTCTCACATTTATTGTTGTATTGCTTGAATCAAAGACCAAATCTCTTAAGCTCTCATTTATTGCTCATAACTCCAGCTCTTGATTCTCATCTCTTTACTCCTCATTTATTTTCAATCATTTTGTAAAGAGAGTGAGTGATATTCATTGTAATACCTCATTTATTGTATCTAAGGGTGAGTCACTTTTTATCCTTTGAGTGAGTAAGTAAATCTCATCAAAGAAGAACTCAAGAGATTAGAAAAAAAATAGGGATGTGTTTTTCGCAGGATCGTCTTGATGTTGTAAATGTTTTGAATGCACCCGTAAGCATTCTACTTTAGTGGAAATTCTCAAGGGGATTCTTAGGGAGTGGACGTAGGCTTGGAAGAAGCCAAATCACTATAAATCCCGGTGTCTGATTCAATTTTTCTATCCCTAACCTTTTTAATTTTCACATTCCTTTATTTCTTAATTATACTTGCTATAATTATTTGTGATATTAAAAGGTTTATGAAAAAGTTTTTAAAATTGTTATTATCATTTTAAAACCCAATTCATCCCCCTCTTGGGTTGCCTATAACTAACAACAGCAATAGTAAGCCAACCTTCATGATTGGAGATCCCATGAACCTACATGATTAGAGATCCCATGAAATAGATTCATATGGGTAATATCAAATTACTGATTGACATGGATAAGCGCTATCATTTATTTATCCCTCCCTATGGTGTAGATAGTGTAAGATTGTGACGTGTGAGGCTAAGCAGCAGCTCTTAATGAATTCATAGTTCAAGATTGAATGGTGTATCAGTTGCACTATACACTAATGAATTCACCTATATGAGTGTGAAAGTGGGGCCACTTCCTATAAGAATTCAGACAAATTCTTTAGAGAACTCGTGAAATCAAGTAAGGCATATGGCTTATTCGTGCCAACCCGTGATGAACAACATTTGATAAGAGAGTGTGCTATGGGTACTTGGTATATATGATTTATAAGCGGGAAATAGGTTCAAAGAAGTTCAACTTCACCAACTTTCTGCAGATCATATCCTCGTAAACCAAGACGTTGATTCATTGTCCAAAAGACACCAATGGTAACATAGTGCACTTTCTTTAGATCGTATTCATTCTCTTCATTTTCCTTCTTTCTTATTTATAATATGTGGGGGATTGTTGGTATATGTATTTCAAAACAAGAAAGAAGATAATTTAGTCCCACATTTGAAAACCAATAAGTTTTTAAGCTACATATATAATACCTCTCTTCCCTTGTTGTGTAAATGTGGCTAGACCCAAAAAAATCCATCGCGCGCACGAGATTGGGCTAAAGCCTAACCATTTCTGAAACTTGGCTCAAAAAATAGTTAACCGGATGCGCATTGTGAGTTTCACGCACATGGGGGTGTAAATCCCAAGTTTCGAGCCTCGCGGGTGTGTGTGCGATTGGGCCTTGTTTTGCTAAATATCTGATTAAATATTTTGTAGAAAATTTGGTTCCTCTTTTTAAGCCCTTTTTTCAAACTGTTCCATTGATCAAGTAATTAAAGCATTTTCAGAATTCTTGTAATTAATTTTTT
>JAULJZ010051790.1:0-13989 GCA_032270985.1 Heliamphora pulchella
TCTCTAATTTTTCTTTTTCATTTCTTATATTTTGTATATTTGGTTATATTAATTCATCAACTATTATTTTTTATTTATTATATTATTTATAACTTTTATTAATGTTACGCTTTTAAACCTCAAAAATTATATCCAAAATATCTTCGTTCCCGCCGCGCTTGCCGCTATTTTGCCGATCAAATAGGGGACGGGGACGAGAAAACTAATCCCCGGCCCCGCCTCGCCCCATTGCCATCTCTATTGTCAATCAACCTTCTTCACATAAAACTATTGTAAGTCGGACATGAATACATAGCTTGGGAGCTGTCCCTTCAATCTACCACCAGTCCCTAAAATTTCAGATGGATAAGGAAGTAGTTGAAATAAAAGGAGATCAACATACAGCAAGGCAATGCTTCCTGGCCACAATAAAGAACAAAAAGCAATATCCCGTGGTAAAAGCCACAGAGGTAGATGATGGCCCAACAATCTATGACTACAGCCAAAGAAAAGGTTGTCAAAAATTTGAAGAAAGTTAATGTATCCCAAGAGGATCCAGATCGGTACTTCTTGCTTGGCACAAGTATAACTGATCAAGAAGAAATCAAATGGATGGAATTTCTAAGAGAAAACAAAGAGGTTTCGCATGGACGCCCTATGAGATGCTAGGAATATATCCCAAAGTAATTAGTCATCAATTAAACGTGGATCCTCAAAAAAAGTCAGCAATGCAGAAGCCCAGGAAAATCTGCCCCGCATCATGCAGAAGCTGTGGTAGAAGTGGTTTAGCGACTAAAAGAAGTAGAGACTATCAAAGAAATCCACTATCCAACTTGGTTAGCAAACACAGTAGTGGTCAAGAAGAAAGATAAAAAATGGCGAGTATGTGTTGACTTCATCGACCTAAACAAAGCATGCCCAAAGGACTGCTTTTCTTTACCCCAAATAGATCAGCTTGTCGACTCAACAGCAAGGCATGAGAGAATGAGTTTTTTTGGATGCATACAAGAGATACCACCAAATAGCTATGTACCCCCCGAACATGGAAAAGACAGCTTTCATTACTCATCGAGGAATATACTGCAATCGAGTAATGCCATTTGGACTCAAGAATGCTGGAGCTACTTACCAAAGGCTTGCCACGAAGATGTTTGGAGATCTAATCGGCAAAATTATGGAGGTTTACTTCGATGACATGGTGGTAAAGACAAAACTCCCGAAAAAACACCTGGACGACCTGAGAAAGACCTTTGAGATTCTCAAAGCTTACAGACTTAGGCTCAACCCTTCTGAGTGTGCCTTTGGAGTAAGCTCTGGGAAGTTCTTAGGCTTCTTAGTGACTCACAGGGGAATAGAAATAAACCCCAAATAGATCTCATTTATCTAGAATTTAAAAAGCCCATAGAATCTCAAGAAAGTCCAAAAGTTGACACGAATGGCTGCAGAACTCAATAGGTTCATTAACCGAGTATCTAATCGGTGCTATCCATTCTTTAAAGCAATGAAGAGAGAAAATTAGTTTGTTTGGGATGACAAAAGTGAGAAAGCCCTTACTAAGCTGAAACACTATCTTTCTTCCCCGTCATTACTGACAGTGCCGAATAATGGCAAAATACTATTTTTATACCTCACCGTATCAAGCTGAGTTGTCAGTGCTGTGCCTCTGAACGTAGAGGATAAAATTCAAAAGCCAATCTACTATGTGAGTAAGGTGCTTCTTGATCCAAAAACAAGATAACTGCCCCTAAAGAAGTTGGCCTTGGCCCTTGTCATCGCGTCTCGTAAGCTAATTCACTACTTCAGAGCTCACCCGATTAAGGTAATCACCGAATACCCTCTCTCAGGCATTTCTTCGAAAAGCAAATTTTTTAGGAAGGGTTGCAAGATGGGCTGTAGAACTTGGGGAGCATGACATCACATTTGCCCAAGGATAGCCATAAAGGGCCAGGTCTTGACCGATTTTATTGCAAAATTTAGCCAAGAAGAATGTTCGGTTGATATTGGGGGGGTAAGACACCGAGCAGCAGTTCCAAAAGACAGATATTCAGAGATTACATGGAGACTATATGTAGATGGTTCATCATGTAACAAAGGCACTAGGGCTAGGATTATACTCTATAGCTCTGATGGAGTCCTCATAGAAAGGGTTGTTCGTCTTGATTTTCAAGCTACAAACAATGAAGCCGAATACAAAGCCTTGTTAGCCGGACTTCGAGATGTCAAAGAATTGAAGGCCCAGAGACTCAAAATTTTTTATGACTCACAACTGGTTGTAAATCAATTCAAAGGGGAATACGCAGCGAGAGATGATAGAATGCAGGCATATGTTCGGCTGGCACAACAACTAGCCAAATACATTCCATGCTATGAGATCATCCAGCTCTCATCCAATGAAAACAGCCATGCAGATTCTTTGGCCTGCCTTGCATCAGCTATAAGTTCCAAGAAAAAAAGGTGATCTCTGTGGAAATCATTCAACAACCAAGCACAATCACCCCCGAGAAGGAGCAAGTCTGCCGTTTGAAGATGAGACGAAGCTGGATGGATCCCATTAAAGACTACCTGATCAGGGACGAGCTTCCATCCAATCAAAAGAAAGCTCAGATGATAAGGAAAAAGGCAACTAGGTTCTAGATCATTAGTTCAGGGGATTTTTATAAGAAGTTCTTCACAGGACCCTACTTATTTTGTGTTCACCCAAACAAAGTTTAAGATCTAATGTTCGAGATTTCTGAAGGAATTTGTGGTAGCCATATTGGTGGGAGATTCCTAGTCCACCGAGCAATTTCTCAGGGCTATTAGTGGTCCTATATGCAAAAAGATGCGGAACAGTATGTCCAGAGGTGCGAGAAATGCCAGAGGTTCAGCTCGAATATACATGTCCCAGTCGAGGACCTCACACCACTGACTAGTCCTTGGCCCTTCGCTCAATGGCGGTATGATATAGTGGACCCTTCCCAAAGGCTACAGGTAATAAAAAGTACTTACTCGTAGCCACGGACTATTTTACTAAGAGGGCAGAGGCTGAACCTTTGGCCAATATTAGAGACGTCGATGTCAAAAGATTCACATGGAAGAACATTGTTACTCAATTTGGCATTTTCTGAACAATTATTTTTGACAACGGGACTCAGTTCAACAGTTCGATTTTCAAGAACTTCTGCTCAGGTCCCAACATCAAGAATTACTTTTCTACCTCGACATACCCACAAAGTAATGGGCAGGTAGAAATCACGAACAAGACTATCATTGATGGATTAAAAAAGAGATTAGATACTGCTAAAGAAAGATGAGTTGAAGAGCTACCTTCAGTCCTATGGACGTACTGAACAACCCCAAGAAGGTACACATGTGAAACCCCATTTTTTCTAACCTATGGGGTAGAAGCTGTCATACCCTTGGAGGTCGAATTGTCAACAATCCGAACGGAGGGCTGCATCCCTAAAGTAAATGCAAGAGCATTGGCCATGGATCTAGACCTAGCTGAAGAACGAAGAGCAGTGATAGTCATTAAATTGGTAGCCTACCAGTAAACTCTTGCCAGATGATATAACAAAAGGGTTAAACACTGCGAGTTCGGCGAAAGAGATCTAGTCTTGATAAAAGTTTTCGATCATATGAAGGACCCAGTTCATGGAAAGCTCAGCCTAAACCGGGAAGGTTCGTACAGAGTTACCTCTAAGGCTGGCACTGGAGCATATTATCTAGAAGACATTAATGGTAGGGCCATTATCAGGCCATAGAATGCAAACAACCTTCGCAAATTTTATTTTTAATCTCTAAAAGTGTTTCTGTAATTTTTCATTTTTCTAAATAAAGGGCCGTTGTTCGGCAAGAAATTTTCTTATCCCCTTTTCAAAATTTTTACCAAATAAATTCTCTCATAAAAACTTAAGGGCACCTAGAGTATAATATATGTCCATTAGTCAATAAGTTTGAAGTTTATCCGAACTAAGTTAAGTCCTTAGTATGGAAGTTAATCCCATACTTGGGATGGATAATCCTAAAAACGCTAAGTTCGAAATTTATCCGAACTCATAATGCCCCTAGTATGAAAGTTAATACCATACTTGGGATGGATAGGCTAAGCTCGAAATTCATCCGAACTAAGTTAAGCCCATAGTATGGAAGTTAATCCCATACTTGGGATGGATAAGCCTAAAAAAGCTAAGTTTGAAGTTTATCCGAACTAATAATGCCCATAGTATGGAAGTTAATCTCATACTTAGGATGGATAGGCTAAGTTCGAAATTTACTCGAACTAAGTTAAGCCCTTAGTATAGAAGTTAATTCCATACTTGGGATGAATAAACCTAAAAAAGCTGAGTTTAAAGTCAATAAATGGCTAAGTGTAAATGAGATTTCAAAACTAGTACAAGCATGTAGCTAAAACAAAGATAACTCTTTTGTTAAATAAAAGAGGGGCTAAAACTCTCGAAGCTACAACCAAAAGCCCCAGAGGAGCAGTACAAAAAATATATAGAAGGAAAGAAGCTAGGGCTCCCCAATAAATTCTTCAACGGTTTGCACAGGGGTCCCCACTTTCTCGATCACTGCAGGAGGAGCTTGCTCGGTCAGTGGTGGTGGGTTTTGGGCACTAGTGGCAGCTAGAACGCCCTCCACCTCCACCACTTCGTCTTCATCTTTCTCCTCTACCCGCTTGCTCGAGCGGGGAACTTCAGTGAAAAGTAGGGATGAGGATTCCACCCCTGTTGCCTTCAAAGCCTCCTCCTAGGCCGCTACAAAGATAATATCTTGTAATGTGGGGATTTGGGCCTTGTAATTCTCTGTGGCTTCAACCGCCCCTTCAGCATAGGCCTTGTTGGACTATTCTTCAGCCTTCATTTTCCCAGCTTGGGCCTCATCAGATGTGGCCCTCGCAGCTACAAGTTCCTCCTCCTTCTCTTTCAGCTGGCGCTTTAGGAAAGTCTTCTCTATCTCTAGTTCTGACACTCTAGCCCGAGCAATGTCTGCGACCAAGCCCTGATCACCGAGCTCGGCCTCCATCTTGCCGATGGTTTAGAGGTTGTTGTGGTTCCGCTGATACATGGTGATCAGCTCAACCTCCCCTTCCTCCACCCTCTCCAAGGCAACCACAATTCGTTGAAGGCTCTAAAAAAGAAAAAGAAGGGAGAAAAGTGAGAAAATTATTTTATATAATTTTTTAATCAAACCAATTAAAAAATTATTCTTTTTATGTTTTTAATCAATCTATATCGTAGATTTCGATAAGTAAATAATCAAATATCCAAACTCAACACACGAGATTTTTTTACGTGAAAAATCCAACTTGGGTAAAAAATCACGGGACTACCAAGTCCAGGTAAATCAAGTACTAACCAATTGAATAGTTACAAGATACTCACTTACAGACTTTGATCGAATCCTCAATCCAAACGCCTTAAGCTTATCTTTCCAAATACACGTGCACCGTTTCCTGCTTGATCACCGCAGCAACGAATCCTCAAAACTTTACATGCATTAAATCCTCAATACTATTACACCGGTAGAATCCTCCATCGGTAAACTTAGAACGCCTTCTAAGTTGAACAAGAATAATCTCAGAATTTTTTGGAACTTGAAAGGAACTTCTCATCTGCCTTGGAATATCTGATTATTGAATTGCAGAAGTTTAATTTTTGTGGTTGGCCTATAGTTATATTTATAGGCTTGAAAATCAAGCAATTAGAGTTTCAATCTATTTAAAACTGCCTGGAGTCCGCTCGAGCGCACTTGGGACCGGTCGAGCAGTCATGTGCCAAATTGTTTTTCTGTCGTGGTGAATTCTGCATTAACTGCTTGTACTCTTGGCTTGTGTAGTTATACTTTAGTCTCCTAACTTGAATAATATTCTGATCAAAGTTTTCAAATACAATACAAACTCATGATTCTAAATCAAACTAGGACTTACTAAATAAGGATCTTTCAAAATCTAGGATTTCTTAATCAATCAAAACTCCATAATCTTATCTTAATCCAACCACAATAGTTCTAATTACATTAGGAAGAGTTCTAATCACATTAGAAGTTTTACACGAATAATATAACCTGAATTGCTATAATAAATATGGAAATTAAAGTAATAATTAATTTCCTAACAAAAAGAAAGAAAAGAGTTACAAAAGAAATAGAAGTACAGTAAACATGGAGTGATAAAAAAGAAAAAGAATTACATGAATGACGTGCTGAACAGCGGACCCGCACAGCTTTTCGAAGTCAAACTTCTTTATCTCTTCCATATCAGAAGGGAGGAGGAGGACTTTGTAGAGCACGAGAGAGGTCTTCGGGGACCCAGCTTTGTCCTCAATGGTAATTGGGCGGCTCCCCTTTTTCAGCTCGGGGGACCACGGAGCAGCTTTTACCGGTGGGTCAGCCACCTTCTTCCCCTTGTCCTTTGCATGGGCTTTCCTTGTAGCAGTATTAGGTTCTAGTTCCCCAGCTCTCTTCAGTTTCTTCAATGGAGGCTGAGGCTCGATTGAAGCTTGCCCGGATGTGGGCATCGAGAGTTCGGCGATGAGGACTGTGGCCTTCTCTCGTCGAAGTTCCTCTGCTCGGGAGGCCGTAGTGACGGTCACCTTCTTCTTGGAGCCTTTCACCGTCAGAAACTGCGTGAGATCAGCGGCGATAGTCTTTCTCTTAGTCATTTTGGCAATACGAACAGGCTCAGAAGAATTAGTAGAAGAGGAAGAGGAAGAAATTGAGATAGTATAACCTGGCGAAGAAGGCTCATGTCGATCAGGAAGGAGTGGGGGTTGGGCAACGATAACCTCCCTCTCTGCCCTGGTGAAGGGAAGGACTACTGCATCAGGGACGTCCATCGGAGCTGAGGTAGGAGTAGTGATCCGAACATCTACTGTGCTCGGTCTAATAAAGCTGCGGTAGGTTGGGATGTACTTCAACAAAATATGGGCTGCTCTACCCAGACCTCGCTGCTCGGGTAATCACTTGTAAGCCCAAACTTTTGCGAGGTCGTCTAAGTGAACTCCTGGAAGAGGACCCCGAACTTGGCTGTTGATAATTTCACCTACACCGAACAAAAAACAAAAGCACAGGAGCATTAGAACAGAAAAATGAGACTGGTTCTATGTAAGACATAAAAATAAACAAATAGTGAGCGGAGCTACCAGGGCCAAGACCGTCATTCCGAAGAATGGTAAAGATGTCCTGCACCTCTTCGGCACCGAACTCGAAGTTATTGGTCACGTAGACGAAGTCATCGTCTATGTCTTTATCGGAGCCCAAAAATTCGATCACGAGATTTTCGACTACTCTCTTAGCCTTGAGGTAATATGACCCCGAAGAATGTTTGACCATGTTATAGTAGTAAACAATATTCCAGATACCGAGATTGGTACCCAGAATATGATTTAGCTCTACAATTCCCATGACTACTCTAAACACATTAGAGGAGACTTGAATGGGGCTAACTCAGTAGTATCGAAGAACTCGACGAAACAATGGATGAAGAGGGAACCGAACTCCCCCCTCCACTATAGCAACCAGTGGGAGGGGGAGCTTTTCCCAATTCCTTTCGCACGAATCTCCAATATTTGCCAAAATAAGGCTAACATCATTCAGAATTTGGTACCGGCGCCAGAAAGCCTTCATAGCTGCCGATGTCGATACCAATTTTCTCAGTTTGTCCATTTTTTTGAGAAAGACAAAAAAGAAAGGGAGAAAAAAAAAAGACAAACTAGCCTCAAAGAAATAGAAAAGAGCAGCAAAAAGGAGGAAGGGTGATTACAAGTCTTTGAAAGTTGTTCCTAGTTCGCCGGTTTTTGGAAAAAGAGCTTCGCCAGAGACTGAGTCTTTTCTTGTCGGAAATTGCAGAGAGTTATCGCAAGAGGAAGCTTCTAGGATTCAAAAGTTGTGAAAAAGGAAAAAAATGCATCTAAACGGGTTTTTATACCCATCAACTCTGAAAAGATAAGCGCATTAATGCGCCGTACGCAGTTAATACGTGCATTGTTCCCTAGAACGACGCGTGCCTCTTTCAAAACCCAATTAGAGCACGCCACGTCAACAAAAACGCGGCTCGAGGCAAGCTATCATTTATGATGGGATATTAAGGGATTTAAACTCCCGAACTACTCCCTGGGGAACTAAATAGAAATGTCCGAGCAAGGAAGCACCCCCTGAAATGTCACCTTCAAACCCAGACTCGGGCACACATCCCGAGCAAATGCAGTCGAAAAGAAGATGTCAGTTGAACAAATAGAAAAAGTAAAAATGCTCTAAGCCTTCACTAGGTATCTCGGTCAAGCGAAAATCAGAGCTTGGGGGCAGTTGAAGGCGAACAAACGTGCAGACTTGAAGTCCAGCCCAAAGCAAGTAGGATTTAAGATTGCATCAAAAGGTCAGCCATTAATTGTTTGGCCCGTAACGAGTTCGGGCCACCACAAAAAAAAGCAGCTTACAATACTCAGACCCAAGTCGGCCCCAGCCAAAATAGATAATTCAAAGGGATTCCATTCATGATACGAATTGTTCAGGAGTGGAGAATATAGCATCCTAAAGCAACAAGAATTGCTTTAGAATAAGACAAAATCTCTAAAAAGATAAGAGACAGAATCCTATGAGGAGTTAACCTCCTTGGTTTCAACCCCTATATAAAGGCAAGCACTCCACAACCTCAGGTACACAATTCCAATCTAGTTCTTGATTAGAAGCCTCTTAGAGAGAAATCTAACTTGAACGTCGGAGTGCTTCCCGATCATACTAAGCCGGAAAGCATTAACAGTGTTCCTTGTCTTGCAGGAGTTCAGCAACTACTCTAGCAGCCTCCAGTGAGTTTGGCAACTAGGAGTTCGGTTTGTGACTCTGTTCATGATCACTGTTTTTGAACCAATCCAATTGGTTCTGATTGTACCATCCAATTTACAACGCACATAATTAAATTAAAAATGAGATATAAATGAATTTTTTTTATAAATAGTGACTAAGTTTTTTTTTAAAAATTATTATATCTTGAATTAAGAAAATTAAGTTATTATATTTTTAATTTAAAAAATAATAAAAAAATTCACGAGTTTCTAAAATAGGAGCAAATATTCAATGCTCTTGGAACAAGTCTAGGTGGTGCTCCAACTTCACTATTATTGGTGTGTTTAATGGGACCATCACATTTTTGTTATTATTTTATTCAACATGTAAAGATGTGTCATTCAATGATTTGAATGGAGTATTACTTTAAGAGTATTGAATAATTATTCTTAAAATAGAGATCATAGTTAGATTTGTAAGTAAAAAAATGACTCGCTAAAATAACTTTTTTGGAAAGTGCTCTAATGGCCATGTTTGATTGATTGAATTAATAATGAGTTGATATGAAATCTCATTTGATAAGTAGTCTAATGAGATTAGTAATGAGTGAATTATTAATACCAAATTATCTTAAATATTATATATTTCACATTTTATGAGATTAATTATTAAATTAATGCATAATTTCTCATCACTTGTTGAATTTAAATAAAAAAAATATAATTTAATTTTATACCTGATCCGATCAATCCAACATGCCCAATAAGTCAAAAAAGTACTATTGGACAGATTTTTAAAAACACCATCAAAGTCATTGAATTTCAAATGTAACCAAACAAACCCTTAGGCGCCAACGTTCACATTTCCGGACCTGAAGCCCAATCTCAATCCACTTCACGAAAGCTCCCAAAATTCCGCTTCCCGCCCAAAACTCCCTTCAAAAACCCACTCGCATTTCCAAAAGCCTCTCTTTCTGTGTATCGCCGCCGGAGATCCCTCCTCACCTTACCCTAATCCTACCCCCGCTGCTCTCTTTCTTTCCCTCTCTCCCTCTCTCTGAATCGCAATGCCGAGCAAGCGCAAGGCTTCGAGTGCTTCTTCGAAGGCGGCGTCGTCGAAGAAGTTCCAGAGAACCGACACGACGGAGGTCGTAACCACCGAAGAAGCAGCTTTGACCGTCGAAGCTCTCGCCGTCGCCTCGCCGTCGCCTACTCTGACAAAGTCGAAGAAACACGCCGAAGAAGAGGAAGATGACTGCCGGTTCATTGGCGAACCGGTTTCTTATGATGAAGCTCGGCGGCGGTGGCCTCATCGTTACCAGGAGAAGGTAAACCATCACCGATAGTCGTGGTCTGATCTGATCGCATAAAATCAAATTTGCATTGAGTGAATTACATGTCTGGTTATAGATCTACACACAGTGGATATGTAACTTCAGAAGCATTTTCAGTTTTGTAATAAATCTGTTCATTTGCAGAGCAAGGGGAAGGGGATTGCCGGATCTAAGAGCTGGAAACCGTAAGTCTTACATTATGTTGGTGTTTTTTAGATTTTTGTTTTGTTTTTAGCTTATAGGCTCTGTTTGTTTGTCTGAAAAGTTGTGCAAAAAAGTATTTTATAAAATAATTAATTTTCGTCACTTGTTTAGTATGCAAGATGGTTCATAGAAAATTTATTTTTTAACTTTGTCATGATGCATAATTTATATGTTTTACAGCATTTATTTTATGAAAAAATATGTTCTTTTAGAAAAATATTTTCTTGATATTCATATTTTTTTTGTATCAACTTGATACACATAGAAAAAAATAAAATAATTATTTTTTTTCTTTCTTGTTAAATAAACGAAGTCTATATTCCATTAAAATGTTTAGAAAAATCAAACAAATGCTTGTATAATTTTTTACTCACTTTCTTATTTTTAATTAACAAACACAAATTTTGTTATTCTAAGTAATCAATTTACATTTGTAAGAACTTCTTGAAATTATAATTGCATAATTTTAACAATAATATGTAATTTCATAATTTTATCTACACTAAATATATCATTTATATGGAGAGAGACTGCATATCCACATTTTTCGGATGTGAGTTTTACTTATAGCTTCGTACTGTTGCGATCTTCTTCTAATTTTGTTTGATTTGTTTCTGTTTAAATGAATTGATTTGGTGCAGTAAGGACGAGTCAGAAGAAATTATTCAAGCTAAATGTCATTACACAAGGGCAGAAGTTGATGGCGTGATTTTCAAAATGGAAGATGATGCTTACGTCAAAGTAACTTATATTGTATTTTGCTTTGATTTTTAATTCATAGAAAATTCCACACGAAGTAATAAACCCATTCAACTCGCCATGTAGCTCGAGTGGTAGGCCTTGTAGGTGGTTCATTAGGTTGCGGGTTCAATTTTCCAACCTCCCCTCCCCACCCCTCCCCTAGGCTTTTGACCTCGCGCAGACCCAAAAAAAAAAAAAAATACATAATAAACATATAACCCCATTCGATGGGCTACTGAATTTGCATATATCGCTGTCATGACGGGTAGGGTTGAGAAAACCAGATCAATAAGTGCATCAACTAGAGATTAAGTACTGAAGTCCTAAGAGCATCTCCAATAATGCCTTTTAAATTTAAGTTAAATAACTTTTTAAAAATGCCTTTTAAATTTAAGTTAAATAACTTTTTAAAATGGCTAAAAGCTATTTTAAAGAATCACCAATTTACTTCTACTACAATTGTTCTGCTTTAGCAACTTACTAATTTTTTTAATCCATGTGCATGTATAAAATATTAATAATTAGTAATGTTAAATAATTTTTAATATAATTCAACTAATACAATTATTTATTTGATCTCAAAGAACATTGCAAAAGAGTGGTTTTACCTAATGGGAATATGTTATTGGGATCTTTATTAATAAGTTGTCCTTCGACTAGGCATGCCATTTTGGCCTAACCCGGCCTAGGCTTGGTGGGCTAGCGCCGAATTTTCGGGTTGGGTCGGGGCGAGATTTTTGTTTGGGGGTCGGCGCAAACTCTAGGAGTACTTGGCTCGGGTCTCGGGCCGGGCCAAGGATCGAACCTGGCGGGCTTCTTATTTTTTTGCTTTTGTTTTTTGTTTAATAATTTTATTATTAGTTATAAATTTATAGTTTAAAATATTATTTATTAATTATTAGTTTATTATTTATTTATTATTATGATGTTATATTTTATTAGTATTAAATTTTATTAGTTTATAAGTTTATGTATAATTAATTTACTAGTTTATTTAAAAGTTTATTAGTTTTTATAATTTATAGTTTACTATTACTCATTAACTTATTAGTTTATTATTTTATTTGTTTATTTGTTTTTAAGTTTAATAGTTAATTATTTATTATAAGTTTATAATTTATTAGTTTATTTATTTATTAGTTTACTATAAATTTATTATTAATTTATAAGTTTATAATTTATATTATTATAAGTTTACTAATTTATTATAACTTATAAATTTAATAATTAAATACAATAAATTTGAACAAAACTGTTGAAGGGCAAAATGGTGGGCTTGGACCCGACGGGCCGTCGGGGTGGGTCTCGGGCCGGCTCGTGGGGTTGGGGAGGGGGGGGGGTAGGTAGGCCTAGGTTCGAAACTTACATGTTTGGGCTCAGGCCTTGACCGGACCGGACTCGGCCAGCACAGTGTCGGGTTTCGGGCGGGCTTGGGGCCGCTCACGGGCCTGGGGCCAAACTTGCACCCCTTACTTTTGACCATGTTAAGGATTGGGTTCATAAGTTATGGCATGATAATTTCGAAATTGTTGTAATTTTGGATAATGAGTGTTTCATTTTCACGATTAAGAATGAAAATATTTAGCATAAGATCCTTGAGCATGGTCCTTATTACTTTGGAAGCAAGTTAATTGTCATTAGAAAGTGACATACTAGGATGTAACTCTAAACAAAAATGTGTTTTCTAAGGTGCAGGTGTGGGTCAAGTCTTTTAATGTTCTCTTAGACTTTGGCCGGAGGATAATCTAAGTTATATAGCTAGTGTCATTGGAGATCCCTTAAACCCTGATTAGGTTATTCAATCTCATAGATGGTTGACATTTGCTAGTGTGTATTGAAATTGAAGTAACCAAACAAATTTCCAAGTCTTTTGAGCTTAAGTTGGGTTATGGAAACCTTATGAGTGGAAGTCCCTTGGAAGTCCCTTAGAAAGTGACATACTAGGATGTAACTCTAAACAAAAATGTGTTTTCTAAGGTGCAGGTGTGGGTCAAGTCTTTTAATGTTCTCTTAGACTTTGGCCGGAGGATAATCTAAGTTATATAGCTAGTGTCATTGGAGATCCCTTAAACCCTGATTAGGTTATTCAATCTCATAGATGGTTGACATTTGCTAGTGTGTATTGAAATTGAAGTAACCAAACAAATTTCCAAGTCTTTTGAGCTTAAGTTGGGTTATGGAAACCTTATGAGTGGAAGTCCCTTGGAAGTCCTGAGTTTGTGAAAAGTGTAAGTACTTTGCCTATACTACCAAATCATGTCTTAAGAAGCTGAAATCTCAAGACTTCTGTGTTTGAAATTGCTCTCTTGGCAAGTAAGGTCGAACTTGTTTCTTCTCATCCTCCATCTTGTTTAAATTTGTTTAGCATGCTCGATTCATGTGTGCTTGGGTAGGTGGAGAGTCCCATAGTGGAGATTGTTTCTAGGGATTGTTGTTGAAATTCAAAAACTAACACGAGGGTACAGAGATTGAGAGAGAGGAAAGATAAATATATCTTTAATCTTTGATTCCAATTCAGTCAAACAACTTAAGTACATGACTTTTTATAGGTGTTAACAAATATAAATATAGTCAAGTAGATGAACCTAATAACTAAATATAGTCATGAGGGTACAGAGATTGAGAGAGAGGAAAGATAACTATATCTTTAATTTTTAATTCCAATTCAATTAAATAACTTAAGTACATGACTTTTTATAGGTGTTAACAAATATGAATATAGTCAAGTAGATGAATCTAGTAACTAAATATATTCCTATTGTTTTAAGTGTATAGATGAATATGACTTTACGACTCTATGAATACATGTACATAGAATATTAAAATACTTAAAAATATGTGTAGAGAGTTCGAATCCAATTTATTCTCTAACAGTTGTTTGGTGTAGTCAATGATTTTTGGATTACTTCTTGTGTGGTTGTGGGTCCTAGAGTTTAGGAATTTAATTCTATGTCTACTCTAGAAGATAG
>JAULJZ010051801.1:0-13989 GCA_032270985.1 Heliamphora pulchella
TTTAAAATAAATTAACTTAATACAATAGTTAATCATTATCTAGTCCTTTATTTAATTCTACTCAATTCAAATACAAAAAAATTAATCCCACCTCATTACCAATCCCCCCTCACTACTAATCCAATCCAATCCAGTCTGGGTTATCAAACGAGCCATGTGTGTATTGAACATGACTAGGTTTGGATAATTAATTTTGTACTGACTATATAAATTTATTTATACGCCATGATTTATTATGAGTGCTTATACTCTTAATCTCGAAATAATTATTATACATGTATATTTAATATTCATTATTTTGATTCATTAAAAGGTGCGATTTTTTACTGGTAAACAATACCGGTGAGTTGGATAACAGTCTTAATTATATGATGGATATTAACTCGTGATGGAATTCACGTCCTGTAATTGGGATTGATGGTACTCTCTTAAAAAAACTTATAAGTTTTGATCGTGCCAACCCCTACAGGTGGATTTTATAGTCTAGCATATCGAATAAATTAAGTAGAAGATTTTTAAAAATTTTTAAAGAAGCCGATTAATTAAAAATGTTAATAATTTAACTTAATCAGTGGGTATCTGTAATATTAACGTGAAAGAGAATAAATAAGTATTTAATAACAGGAGCTTGAAAAATTTGATTTTGAGAATAATGCTGGGAGTGCAATTATAATTCTTTAGTAGAATGAAGTATAATTTATATTTTTATGAAATTACTTTTGAGTTAAAGTAGAATTTTATAATTACATTAGGAGCCCATGCCTTATTTACTTCACAAGTCCCTACTATAGCCTATATAAACACATTTATAAACTCTGGCCACCACAATTGATTCATTCAGTTTAAATTAGGATTTTCATGTTTTTATAAAAATCTAAGTGTAACCAGTTAGGATTTGAAGAGCATAAAGAACAAAGTCCATACTTTAACCGTGTTCTTGGCATTCGAAAATACAACAGAAGGCTTGATTGGAGAATAAACTGCCAGTCAATAACCACGGTGATTTATAGACTAAAGTTTGTTGCTGAAAATAAAATAAAATCAAACAGATTTTGAAGGTATAACTCTTTTCTATCTTTGAGAGTTATACCAGGTTATTATTTTGATTGTTTGATATCGAAAAATTTTAATCTAAAACCTATTTTGGCACTTACCACTCCAAATTTTTTTCTTCCCTCGAAGAAGAACCATCGCCCAACATGGCCTTAACACTTATCACTGTTAAGCCTTTAGGTTCAACTCATACTGCTGGGCCTATAGACATTGTTCATCAAGTTGAGCCCATAAGAGATTCAGCTGCTGCTACTGATAAAGACAATCAACCTGCTAATTATCATATTTCTAGCGACAAGGTATTTCATAATTTTCTTATATTCTTTTCTTTCAAATTTTATTTCCTAATTTTAATTATCTTGTAGATTGAGCCTTCTGCCATCGAGGATGCCTTGGACATACTTCTTGGTCATATGGATTTCTTCACTGAATCCATGGCTCAAGTTCCTTGTAGGTCAAAAGATTCATCCATTGATCCATCGATCCAGGCAGAAATAAGTCATTTTTATGACCTTCTCTCTTTTCCTTTTAAAGAACTTTTCCTCTCGAAAACTCAGGATCTAACTTCACGCATCAAGAAGTTATCCATCACTGCTAAGATCATTTTTATTCCTAATCAACAGGCCAAACTGTAAGTGATGGCCTCAGAGTTGGCTGGTAAGATTGCCTTGACCCAATATTATCAAGATACAATTCGTTTCAGGCAATCTTACATTGATTCCATGAAGTCAGTATCTACTTCTATCTCTGCTCATCACATCTCTGCTCATCAAGAAAGAGCTCTTCAAATCAAACAAAAAGATCACCTACTTCAAGAAGAGGAGTCTAAGCTACAAGTTAGGCTTGATCAAATTCGTCTCGAAAGGCATGCTTTAAAGTTGGAAAGAGATGCCCTGATCCAAGATACAAAGATCTCCTTTCGAAAGGAGAAAATTGTTCTTTCAAGATTCAAGCAGCTTTAGAAGACTTAGGCTAATCCCAGTTCAAATTCAAGTCTCTAAATGTTGAATGAAATTTATTTAAATCTTCTTTCCCTATGTTGTAATTAAACACTTTGATATGTGAATGCTACTATTTCGAATGAATAGGTGTGTCTTTAATGTTCTTTCATGGTTTCCCACATGGTTGGTTAATATCTTTTTAAGTATCTTCCATTGATTGATCTTTTATGCAGTTTACCATTTAGGGATTCTAAGTGATATGCCCCATTTGATAATATTTTTGCTATTCGAAAAGAACCTTCCTAATTTAGTTACCATTTACCAAATTCAGGATCCTTCAAACTTAATAGTAATAAAGTTTTTCAAATCAGAACACCTTCTGCAAAACTTTTATTCAGCACTTTCTTGTTAAAAGCCTTTTCAATCTTTTTCTTCTAGATTTGGATATTAGTAAGAGCTTGTTATCTACGTTCTTCAAGGTCTTCGGACTCTATAGTCATTGCCTCATGAAACTGATCATTAGGCAAATGATCATGATAGGCTACCCTTTGTAACCGAACAGTCACTTTTATAGGTAATACAGCTGCATGACCATATACCAAATCAAATGGCGTAGTCTAGGTGCTATCTCTTTTCGAGGTTCGATAACACCTCTAACAATACCTCATGTCACTTTCGAGGGTTATTCTCGATGACCTTCGATAAAGTCATTTTTATTATTTTATTAGTAGCTTTAGCCTGCCCGTTTGTTTGAGCATAATATGATATTGAGTTTATCATTTGAATTTCATATTTTTGGGTAAACTCTTTAATTTTATTTCCATTAAAAAATGTCCCTTGATCTACAGTTATTGACTGTGGTAATTCAAATCGATGAATTATATGTTCTTTTATAAATTGTATAACACTCCATTGCGTTACATTTTTCATAGGAGTTGCTTCACTCATTCCTTACTAACTCTTTACCTTATTCAAATATTCATTTAAAATGTAATTATGACATTGATAATTACCAGTCACTTGTCGAATAACTAACTGTGAATATCCAATAACTTTCAAATGAGTTATTTTAAATTATAGAGCTATCTCAAGTCCTATCACTAAGACCTCATACTCTGCTTGGTTATTCAAAAATATCTGTTCTTCATTCAATTGAAAAGAAAACTTATATCTTTCTTTATTAGGAGCAACAATAACTATACCTGCTCCTACTCCTTGATCAGTTTTTAATTCATCGAACATGAGCTTCCAACTCTGAATTGCTATGCAATTTAGCTCACATGAATCATCTTTTGTTTTCCTTAATAATATGTTTAGATGGTCTGCTAAAAAATTAGCTAATGTCTATCCTTTAACAGCCTTTTGAGGCACATATATAAAGTTGTACTCTATTAAGGATAAAACCTATTTTCATTGTCTTCCTCTTAAGACAGGTTTAGCTAACATATGTTTAATGATGTTTGTTTGTGCAATGATGTGTACTGTCGATTGTAACAAATAATGTCTTAATTTCATCGTAGAAAAATACAATGCTAAACATAACTTTTCAACATAAGTATATTTAGTTTCGACATCATTTAACCTTCTATTTATGTAATAAACTGCTTGTTCATGTCCTTGTTTATTATTCTGAGCTAAATAGACTACCTATCGACTGGTCATTAACAGAAATATATAATTTTAAAGGCTTACCTGGAATAGGAAGTATCAAAATAGGAGGTTTGATTAAATATACTTTTAGTCTTTCGAATACATCTTCATGTGCCTTTTCCCATTTAAATTCATCTTCCTCCTTCAGCTTGAGCAATGGAGAGAATGTCGTCATTTTTTCTACTAAGTTTGTTATGAATCTTCTCAGAAAATTTATCTGTCCTAAAAAAACGTTAGAGTTCCTTTTTTGTCGATGATGGCTTAGCTTCCATAATAGCTTTAGTCTTATCTTGATCGACCTTTATCCCTCTTTTATGTATTAAGAATCCCAAGAAATTACCTGTTGATACTCGAAAGGCACACTTTGATGGATTCATTTTGAGTTGATGATATCTCATTTTTTCGAATACCTTTCAAAAATATCATAAGTGTTCGTCTTGTTGATCAAATTTGATCACAATATCATCTATGTATACCTCTCTTATCTTTTCTATAAAGTCATGAAATATGGTATTCATTACTCTTTGATATGTTGTCCCAATATTTTTTAGTTCAAAAAACATTACTACCCATTCATATATGCCAAAGGCACCTAGACATCTAAATGCTGTTTTATGAGTACCTTGTGGAGTAATAAAAATTTGATTATATCCTGCATGCCTATCCATAAATGATAAAATCTCGTTATTGGCTGCTAAATCAACTAATAAGTCAACTACTGGCATAAGATATTCATCTTTAGGACTTGCTGTATTAAGATTTCTGTAATCTATGCAAATCCTCAATTTGCCATTCTTTTTTATTATTCTTTTTTATTACTGGTACCATATTAGACAACCAATCAACATACTTGATTGTTCGAATAAATTTGGGTTTCAAGAGCCTTTCAATTTCTTCTTTAATTAGAAGAACCACTGGATTATTCATTCTCCCAAGTGATTGCTTCTGAGGTGAAAAGTTCGATTTGATAAGCAAACTATCCTAACTAAACCTGGTATTTCATCATAACTTCATGCAAAGCAATCTTTAAATTCATTTAAAAGACTTGCAAATCTATTTTTTATCACATGATTCATATTTGTACTTACAAAGATAGGTCTGAGATTTGTACTATCCTAACTTATGATGCACTTCTATATTTACATCATCTAATTTAACAGGTGCAGCAGTAAGTTCTTCAATTGTTAGCCTTGTACAATCTTCTGAATCAGCTTCATTTACACACTTTGTCCAATTGCATGAACAATTTTCTTCTAATTTGTGTTCGAGAAAAAAACATATAAAGTCTTTCAAAAGTAGACTTTACTAATTTCTCTTCTTCTGCCAACTCATCATCTGACTTTCAATACTTCAGCATCTCACTAATCATCAATGTTATCGAACTTTTTTGATGGCCTTTTTTTACAGTATTAGGCCTAGGAAAACCTTGACTTGCTTCTTTGAACCCTTCCTTAACTACTTGAAAATTTTGTTCTCCCGACAGACTTGAAGTACCCATTGTTTCGATGACCATCGAATCCCTTTCAGCTTCGTATAAAGGAGTTTCAACATTGTGTCTTTTGCTTTAAATGGGTTTCGATCGGCCCAGCATATCTCCATTTCTTTCTGACCTTAATCATCTTCTTGTTTTAAAAAGATCAAAGCTTGGTGTAGGGAGAATGGAACACATCCATTCAAATGTATCAAATCTCAACCTAAGAGCATGTTATAATTAGATGATGAATCAACCACAAAAAACATAGTAATCATTTTCCTTTTTTCAATGTTTAATAACAATGCTAAAACACCATGTGTGGATGAAATTCCTCCAACAAAATTGTTTACTGTAACTTAGTAGCAATTAAATCTTTTGCTCTTTTCTCTAAAAACCCTAATATTCTCAATGGCAATATATTAACCGTCGCTCTGTTATCTATGAGAACCTTGTCGACTAGCTTTCCATTGACTGTTGCAGTCACATATAAGGGTCTTAAATGTCTTACTAATGCCATCTCGGGAGTTTGCATCACCACTTGTGATTTTCATGTTATATCCTTTTGAATCTCTAACGAATGTGACAAAGGTATTTTTATCTCACCTTTTTCTATCTTCACTGCTGCCTCTGAATGATCTTCGACATCTTCATCAAGACTAGTAAGCTGGTTTGGTTTCACTTGGAATCTCTTTGGTAAAATCAGCATCATATTACAGTCCACATTTAGCAAAATTGACCCAAGTTGAATTGCTTCTAATCTCTTTCCAAAATCACCTGAATCTGATCCATTCGAGCTTTGGTCTTTATCTTGATTTTTAATCGCTTCTTAATCCTCTTCCATATCTGATACCTTACTAGATTCATCCTCTGACATAAGTAACCTCTTGACCTCATATAGCATCCTTGCTAAGGCAACCTTAAAGGTTAATTTTTACCCCCCCCCCCCCCCAGTCTGCTCATCTGATTAACTTCTACTTTCTTGTTCAATTGGCTTCAATCATTCCCTTGTCCATATCATGTTTGAAGCATGTTGGGTAATCCGAGTGCATGTCTGGTAATGTTCTAGCAGCGAACTTTTTTTATAGTCTGCGTTTTTTAAAAGTAGTAGCCGACACATGCCATCCCTCTGAAGAAGGAAACTTAGGATGCTTCAACCTGTCCCATCGATCAATATGTGAAATAGGAGGTCTCACCATCCTTCTTTGAGGTCCTTCGAAATGTCTTTCCTGTCAATCTTCGAAAGATATATTCTTTTGAAATTCCTGCCACAATGCTGGTGTACCCATAGCATGTGGCCCATTAATTGGCCTTCTTCTATGGTGTTTAATCTCTTGAGTTACTCGCAAAAATGAAATCACTGGGTTCCCATTCAACAGAAATGGCTCATCATTTGAACCGTACATCTCCACTTTGCAAGGACCAAAAATTCCTAGATCTAATCCTTGGTAAATTAGCTTAGCCCTTACATAAATCTATAAATCTCCTCCTCCCATTGCATTGAAGCGCAACACTACTTTTGAGAAACATGTTTTCATCTCATTTTCTGTTGTTTCTATCTCAACCTCTTGTACTACTCTTCGACTTCTGATACAAATAAATTTTTGACCTTCAGCATCTTGCACATTGACCTTGTCTTTGTCAAGTTTAGCAATTTCTTTTCGAGTAATTACACTTGGTAACTTCCTCACGATCTTTCCAAGGTCGGCTGATATCATGTTTACATTGAGCATATCAGGAAATGGATCACTATCAACCTCCATGATCTCCTTTTCTTTACATATTGCAGCATCCCTTTTTGAATCAAATCCTGTGTGGCATTTTGAAATGTTATGCAATTATTAGTAGAATGCCTAAAAGAATTATGCCATTTACAATATTCTTTACCCTTCATTTCACTTTCAGATAGGATCAAATGGCCATTTGTTAAAGTAATGAATCTTTACCTTACTAACTCATCGAACAGCTCATCTGTCTTAGATAAGTCAAATGAATACTGTCGTAGAGTCAAAGACTGGTTCATTTTATTTAATTGTGTAGATGGTAAACTCAATGATTTTTTTATTTTCTGCAACGTATCACATATGATTAGAGTCTTACTAACAACTTGCGCTACATCTACTTCGACCTCTTGATAATATGTCCCAAGAGAAGTTAACTTTAGAAGCATTTCTTCTTTTAATAAGCCCTCATATTTAGTAGCCCTTGAGGCTAACTCAAACAAATCTTTAAACTCTATTACTTCAAACTTTTTTTTTAGTTCGAAATCTAAACCATTTTAAGCTAATCTCACCAATTTAGTTTCTGGTAAGAAAATATGACATCTATTCCTCATCCTTTTAAACCTACTAAGAAATTGCTCAGTAGTCTCTATCAAATATTCCTTTAATTTAGCCAGGTCTGCCATAGTTACTTTAGGTTCAATCTTGAAGAATTGAGCATAGAATTGATCTTCCATTTTCTACCAATTCTGCACTGAATTGGCTGGTATGTTTATAAATCGTGTAAATACGACTTTAGTGAGAGAATGTGAAAATAGCTTCATCTTAAGAAAATCAATATTTTCTATTGCTCCACATTGCAAAGTGAATCTACTTATCTACTCAATAGTTGTCTGATTTTCTTCTCCTGAAAATAAAATGAACTCAAAAATTTTGTAATTCCTAGGAAAACCCAAGTTATTTACCTAATACAGATAAGCCTTTCGAAACGTGAGTCTCTCAGCCCTTTGAAGGGCTGGTCCGTAGAGCTCTTGAATAATCTCTATAATTTGGTCCCTATTAACTATGAATTGTTGACCCATAATAAGGTTGGCATTCATAGGTTGACCCATAAATAGGTTAATATTTATAAATTGTTCGACCTGTGGAATAGGTTGATCAACTCTAAATGGATCCATAATTGGTGGATCTGGGTAAACAGGTTCCACAATAGGTGGTACTAAATAAGTTCCTATGGAAGGTCTATTAATATTCAAAGGCCTATAACTTCGTGATCCTAATCCTTGGGGATTCCTATGCTCGAAAGAAGGATTATAATATGAACTAAGCCATTGAGAAATTCTTGGTTCATAAATGGAATTATAATATACCTGCTGCTGAGAGTAACCTCTACTGGAACCTATTAATAGTCCTTGATTTTCCACGTGCGTCCTTGCCAGAGGCATACTAACATTTGCCACTTCATTCGATGTGAAATTTGCAGATGTTGTAACTACTTCAGTACCAATGATTACTTTCTTCATCGCCATCACAAATTCTTGCTCATTTATATTTGGATTGCAGAATACTTTAAATATTTTTTGTCTCTCTTGAATAGAAAGCCTTTTTCAGGCTTTTCGATTGACCATTTGGACCACTCGATTGGTCCACTTCATTTACCGTATTCGCTTCATTAGTAACTTTTGTAAAAGTTACTCCTTTTTGCACTGCTTTATCTTTGCGAGTTTAAACTACCATAGTATCTTCTGACTTAATAAAGTGTTCCACCGGGCGTGCCAAAAATTGTTAACCAAAAACAATTTAATCTCCTTCGAAAGAAGAAATTCTTTGAAACGATCAAGTGACTGCGTGCAAGGTCCTTTCACCGTGTTTTAAGACTTCGCCAGAAAGTAATAATGGACAAAAATGAAAGTAATAAAAGAATTTTATTATTTCGATGAAAACTGTAACTTAGTACAAAGATTACAAGCTAATCATATGAACTGAGATAACTGGAAAAGAAAATTACAAAGAAAGTTACAAAAAAATAAAATTGCAAGATAAAATAAAAAGATAGGTAGTTTGCCAGAGTGTAAAAAAGTTCCTTCCTTGTATACGTGATTCATCTTTTATAGACTGATCCGTAACTACTTGTAACCACCTTCGTAACCGTCTTCAACATAGGCCAATTCTTATTGACGTTGATAGTGAACAGATCCATCATGGGCCCACTTCGCTAGTGCGTAGTTATATAACCTCCACGATCTCTGCTTCATAGTTCAGTATGACTTTTGGCTTTCGAGGATAAATGATCTAAATAATGACACTTATCCTTTTAAAGACAAACGTCAACTAACTTGTGACACGTGTCTATTGTATCACACATATTATTTCTAACTGTTCTCTGAATGTATTTTAGAGGAAACTGAACTCTTACATATTTTTATCAAAGTTTAAATAATATCGAAAAGAAATTAAGGTTTAATGTGCCTTTTACCTAAATCCTTATTAGGTATTTTTACGAAGATTGGGATGACTTCGATATGAAGTTGGGATTCGATGGGTCCTTCATTATAAACTTATCCTTACCTCGATAGGTCTTTTTGATAGACATTAGTTATTTAATTCTTGACTGATACATTTATTATCTTTAATTTCTTTATTATAGAAATCAATTGATGTTTTTTTATTATAAATAAGCCATCTTATTTTTAGGCCACATATATTACTCTTGATCCTTTATTCGATGGGTTATTAATCCTTATTGAAAGGATTTAAAAATTTTGGTGTAAATACCATCGTAGATTTTTCATCTTTAGTGAATTTTTTTCATAATTTAGTTAAACTATTATACTTTTTAAATTCTTCTCATTGATATGAATCGAAAAAATAAAATTTTTTTATCAAAATACAAAAAAAAATTAGAAAATTAAAAATAAACTAAAATAAATTAATAAACCAAATTTTATAAATTTTAAATAAAATTAAATCATTAAATTAATAAACAACATTTGGCCAAGCTGGGCCAAGATGGCGACATTCCACACCGGAGGAAGGCAACGGCGATCGTGGAATTGAGACATCCAGTCCGTAGTGATGTGAAGGTTGGGTGACAGGGTGTGGAATATATTCAATGTGCAATTATTACGTAGGGCATATAATTTGGGATTAAAAAATGAGTATTTGGTTTTTTTTTTTTGTTAATATTTTATATTTTATTTTGTCGATTTATTTTGCCAATTTAATATTTTATATTCTAAGGGCCTGATTGGTGAATTAACTTTTTCAAATTTTTGGCTAAGAACGTAAAAAAAAAATTAGCATACTCTGTTTGAAAAAAAAAACTCAAAAATTAAAAAATTAAAAAGTCAAATCAAAACACTAATCTTTAAGAATCTTCATTAATTTAAACTTTCACTATATTTTAAAAGACAATAATACATCTACTTAATAACTAATTTACTATCAATAACAATTATATGTAATCATAATATTTAATTACATAAAATGGCAATACTTTTCAGTTTGAACAAAAAGCAATAACGCTAATTTTTTACACAATAAACTAATTTTAAAAAAACTAATTTAAAAATAAATTTATCAAACAACTTACTTTTAATCTGAATAATTTTTTTAAATAAAAATATATAATAAAAAAAGTTTTTTACCAATCATGCCCTAAGTTAAACCTAATCAAGTAGCTTCCCAAAAAAATTTGCCAGTGGCAAAAGACAAGGAATGAGGTGGGTGTTGTGCTTTATGTATTATTTGTTGATGTTCAACATGGAAAGGATTGGAGAATTTGCAGGTAATTTTGGAGTATTGTATGGGATTACTTGTGTAATATTTTTGACAAATAAAATATGAGTTGTATATTAATTATGTTTTTATTTGTTTTTTAATTACGCAATAAAAGTAAATCTATATTATTTAATATAAAATATTTTTTACTATATAATCAAATAAGAGCACTAAGTAAACTATACTACATAATACTTTGAAAATATGAAATAATTACCCAAAAAGATCAGTAATAGCAGTAGTGCATATTTCAGGACATGTGGGGCACCCATCACCCTAGAAAGGGAAAAATTATTGATTATTTTCTAAGTATCACTTAGGATTGTGGTATATATTCTTAATAAATAAAAAATATTAATAAATATTAAGTGTGAATCACTTTTATCTCTTATTTATTTAATAAAGATGGACCATCATTGTCCTATTCAAAATATATTTTATTTAATTACATAAATATATCACATAAATAATATTAAATGATAGTCTAAACTACCAAAATTGTTACTCAAAGAAAGGCTGCATTCTCATATTGATAATTCAATGGATCCTTGGGGAAAAGGGGCTAATATTCTTGGCAATGAAAGAAAGGCTCAAAAGCTTTTGTGTGGGACCTCAAAGTCTAAGTTCCACTACTTTGCCAAAAGAGATTTGGTGAAGGAAGCCAATTGTAAAACAAAAATCAAAACATATCTCTAGTTTCTTCTTTTTTTTTCTTTTTTTTTTGTGCTTTTAGTAATTTGAGGTGAAAGTTATCATAGTAGTTGTAACTAATACTTTGAACTAGTAATTGTTCAGTGTCACCTAGTGTCATTGTTTTTAAAAAAGAAAAAGAGAAAATTATAAGGTAGTCCTTGAATATATAGATTTGATGTATATTGTGTAGGTCACTTTTTGTCTTGTATCTACCTAATAAATTTGGGTTAATAATATTTTATTTAGGCCTTTGGCAATTGGTTTTAAGCTAAATTTTTTATCTTTTTGTTTAAAACTATAAAGTGATTTATGTCCCGTTTCGTAACGTTGGTTTTTTGCCTTTTTTTTATTTGCATATAGCCTTTTAGCGTTTTTGTTTTTTACATAAAATATTTTTATATATTTTTTAAAATATTATAATCCTTTAAAAAAAAAAAGAAAGTTATTAAAATAATATTATTAAAATCTTCTCGTCGAATTCTATCACACAAGATCTATATTAATATAAAATTATGTAAAAATAAATTTTAAAAAAATTATAACAATTTATTTCTGACTTGAGATTTTTTTGTCTTTTTGCCATTTTGTCTCTTGGCTTAAAGTTACTACAAGCCAAAGTAACTTATTGTCTTTTAGCTTAAAGTCAATCCTACGATTCACCAAGCGAGATTTTTGTTTATTTGACTTAAAACGGTTTTAAGCAAAAAAACTGGCATAAAGCTAGGTTATCAAACAAGGTTTTTTGATATATATTTTTCGCTACATCATTAAATATAAATACTATGTAAACAATATTACACGATACTCTAAGACTGCCAAATAATTACTCTCTAAAAAAAATTAATCAAAATATAAAAAACTAAAGTTAAAAGAAAAAACAAAACATATTATAAATTGTGTGGGACTCACCCAATATGAGGGGAGTACTTATACTTCTAAATTCAAATTGCCACTAAATATTTAAGCCATCAGTTAAAGGATACAATATATATTTGGAGTCCTAAGTCAAGCCTCAAAAAAAGGAATCCATAATTTTTACACACATTAACTTTAAAAAAATTGTTATAAAAGTTTAAAATGATAAAAGATTTATTTTGTTATACCCAAAACAACTCCAAACATAATAAAAGACTATAATACCAAAATAAGAAAATAATTTGTTCAGTTATAGCAAAATATTACTCAAAAAATACCCTTCTGTATTTTATAGAAAATTTTATTGATTAACGTTGCATAATCAAATTTACTTAACAGATTTTTATAAAAGAATAATATTATTAATTCATTCAGTCTTTCTCTAAATTAAATAAATAAAAAATAAATTAAATTTATATGTTGGTTTCGTAAAAGAAATTAACATAAAAAAAATTATAATTAAAAAATTGGGGGTCCTAAATACTTGAGAAAATTTGAGGTCCCAAAATAATTGTTTTCTTGCATTGTGTTCGTACTTTGTCAACATTTCACAAGTCCCAAACAAATCTTTACCATTCAGTCATTCACCTAAAATATGTAACTTTTTTGTTAAAAAAAAAAAAAGAAATAGACTGGTCCCGTTTGGGGATAATTGCTTATTTTATTTAATTTATTTTTATTTTTAATAAATTTTTTATTGTTTAATTAAATCATTACACTTTTTGACTTTTTTAGTTGAAATGAGTTAGAAAAATAATATTTTTTTAAAAAATATATAAAAAATTTAGACAAGATAAAAATAAATTCATAAGTCAAAATCTTCATTTCTTATTTTCATTTTTAGTAAATTTTTTTAATTTTTTGATAAAATAAAAATAAAAAATTCTAGTCAAAAAATATTTTTATTAAAAAATACAAAAATAAACAAAATTTATCTCGAAGAGGGCCACTAGTGTGTTTGTGGCCCCATTTGAGATAATTTCTTATTTTATTCGGTTTATTTTTGTTTTTACTAAAAAAAATTCATCGTTTAATTACATTATTATACTTTTTGACTCTTTTCGTATAAACGATATGAAAAAGTAAACTATTTAGATCAAAATAAAAAAAATAATCAAAAATGCAAGAATAAGTCAATAAGTCAAATTTCATGTTTCCTATTTTCGTCTTTAGTAAAAAAAAATTATTTTTTTTTTCAAAATATTTTACTTTCTCAATATATAACATTGAGACGATTCGAAAAAAGTAAAAAAAATTTGTCAAAAGATAAACAAATCAAGAAAAAAAATAAATAAATAAAATAATCTAAATTTAACCTAAACAGGGACAATTATAATGGATAAGCATGGGATGTGCTTCTTCTAGGTAGGAATAGTTGGTGCCAAAGTTGTGAGATGAGCAATTGTACTTTTTTCCCTTGTACCTTTTAAAATAACTCCTTTACCCCTAAAGCTTGATTTGCTTTTGATAACTTTCTAATATAACTAATTATCTTCTACAATTCAATTTATAATTGGGTAAATTATACCTACACTTTTTGTATTTAAGGCTAATAATACTGACACATTCTCTATTCTATGAAATATCACTACACTTTCTTATATTTTTATTTTTGTAACACTTATGTTCAAAAATTAATTTCTGTTAACTTTTTAAACAAAAATTACTGTGCATCACTGTTGAAATAGTTTTTTTAATTTTTTAGTTTTTTTTTAATTACAAAATGTTATTTTTTTAAAGATTCTCTTGATGGGATAAATAAAAA
>JAULJZ010051822.1:2140-13984 GCA_032270985.1 Heliamphora pulchella
AGAGAATGCAAAGAAAAAAATTTTTTTTTTTTTTGGGGGGGAGGGGGGGAGACTACTAGTAAGTTTATTTTTGAAAATTATTAAAAAACCTAAAAAGTACAGACACTTCTACGATAATGGTATGTTATGTCGGACACCCGTGTCGAACACGACCTTCTTTGGACACTCTGCGGACGCTCCTAAATTCGTATTCGACACTTTCTCAACGTGTCTTAATCAAGAAATTAAATTTATAATGCCATACACTTTTTTAAAACTTCACCAATACTTCAATGGCACTTCTTAAACTCGACAAACACGTTCTATGTGATAAATTTCTTCATAGTAACAATATTTGTATTCTTCAAAACACAAATTAAGCACACTAAATATGTTTAGGAACATTTATAAGAAGAAATACAAGACTATTTAGTGATAGGTCCTATTTTTAGCATTTGTTAGAGATAAGTCCCGTGTATTTTTAAAATATCCCATAAGATCCTATTTTCAAAAGTTATTAGGATTTTGGATAATTTTAGCCCTACATAAAGTGCATTAATTCTCTCTCTCTCTCTCTCTCTCTTTCTCTCTCTCTCTTTCTATATATATATATATATATATATATATAAAATTTCCGTTGAAGTTTTTTTTTGACTTTTCTTGATTGCAATATTTTTATTATGTGATTGAATATTTATATTTTAAACATCTATATTACTTTTTGAGTGAAAATGTATTTGTTAAGGGGTGTGTGTGTGTGTGTGTGTGTGTGTGTAAAATACCAGCGACAATATATTTTATTGTATTAATAATTTGTAATTGAAACTTAATTTATATTAATGCCAAGTAAATGTAGATTTTATTTTTGTCCCCGCAATTTTTCGTATTTCTTTAACGTAATCACTTTTTTTGGCCATAAGTTTTTAAATGATAAACTCATAACAAAAATGAGAATGTTCCCGTTTTCTACATGTAAAATGAGACTTTCTCACTTTTTAGAAGCTAGATTACTCATTATTTAGTTTTTTTTTAATTATATTGGTATATTGCACACTATTTCTCATTTTTAATAAATGAGAAATTTCTAATTCTATATCGCATTTGTGCATTTAATACGAATTTCAAATTTAAAATGTTAATTAAGAAAGTTATCATTTAATTTAAATTTTTTTTTTTTGTAATTTCTCATTTTTAGTTCAATATTGTGTTTGTAATAGTTGTACATTATACACTAATTTCTCATTCTTTTGTGAGAATGAGAAAATTCTCATTTTTAATATTTTTTCAAAATTTATATTCAATATGAATCTTTTTTTATAGTATACGACTAGTAAGTTCTAAAATTATATATATATATATATATATATATATATATATATAAAACAAATAACAAAAGTTAATGTAGTTTTAAAATTTAAAATACAAAACTAAGTCATGTCATTAAGGGTGTATTTATCATTCCCTTTAATAACCCATCGTACATTTATGGAATATGGATAAAATTTTCTATGTCATTAATAACTTTTAAAAATAGGATCTTTTAGAATAGTTGAAAAGTAAATAGGACTTATCCCATAACAAGTTCAAAAAATGGGACCTAGTGTAATTAAAACTCGATTTTATTAGTAATATGTTGTATATTTAAATTATTACTAAATAAATTAATTGCATACTTGACATTTAATAAATATATAAAAGCATAGAATTTTAACGTGTTCTAGGTGTACCGTATCCTGCATTTTTTTAAAAATTGACGTGCCAACATGTCCGTGTCGTGTTGTGTGTCCGTGTCCATGCAGCTTAGTAAAAAAAAAGTAGGTTTTCATAGCACATGAACAAAAAAACCTCAAAAGGTTGACCATCAAATATCCAATGATTTTAATTATTAATCTCAATCTTGCAATAATATGTCCAAGATAATTGCAATAAAGTGACATGAGTCATATCATCCAAATATGGCATGATATGAAATGCATAAAAGCATGGATAATACTTTGTTATCAGAATTTTACGATTCAAAATACGTATTATATGCTCAGTTTGCTAGAACAAACAATCGATTCATATCTGGCGGTGAATCGATGAAAACATGAATTTCATAACAAGTATAAGATTCACAATATGTATCACACGATTTGATTTGATACACAATCGATTCAATTTTGTTCATGTGTTTCAACTTGCAAAAAGAATAACACATTTAAATGAAGATTGTGTTAAATTTATTGCATTTCCTGTGAATTTTGTATTTTTTTAAATTTAATGTATAATAGATCTTGAATTTTTTTCATGCTAATTCACAAATAATATATACTGTACTAAATTATAACATATCAATCCAACCTATTGGTCACCTCCTTCGTGACTTCAACTACAAAGCAGCAATCCATTCGATCTCCTACTGAACAAATTGCGTCCCATTCCATACTTAGTAATACCAAATATTACAAATCTTTGGGTAGAACTCATCCCAGGTAGCACCTATTGTAATGTATCACCTGGGTTCAGCCTTCTCCTTACCGAGTTTCGCACCTAAAAACCGGCTTACGAAGGGCATCCAAGTGGTTTATATACACATAGAAAGTTCTTTAGTTTAATCGACATGGGACGAGATGGTAACAAAATGTGGTGCAATGAACTTTCCATACTTGGTAATAACAAATATTACAAATCCTTAGGTAGAACTCATCCCAGGTGGCACGTATTGTAATGTAGCACCTGGGTTCAGCCTTCTCCTTGCCGAGTTTCACATCTAAAAAATGGCTTACGAAGAGCATCCAAGTGGCATATATACCCATAGAAAGTCCCTTATTTTACACGATGTGGGATGAGATCGTAACAAAATGTGGTGAAATGAACTTTCTATTGCTTCTAATCTCTCACTCTTTGTATCTTTCCTTTCACAATAATTAACACCCGTATGATCGTATGAAAATAATGGAACTTCTTACTATACTGTGAAGAAACACTGAATTTCTAAGGAAACAGGAGGCAAGCGAGAGTTATGTACGCAAATGACAAAGATGGGACCAACTGGGAGTTCATACCATATCTTGCCCACAGCTGAGGTTCAATCCCGCTGCATTCACGGATCAATATTGGTAATTTTGGGTTCAAAGTCTTCAGATCCTTGTAATTATTCTCCACAAATGCTCTGCGAAAAGGGAATTTCGAAGAAAAAATCAAGAACGCATCTGAATAGGATCACGAACAACAGGAAATAAGAATTCTATGAACAACATCACAAGGAAAGGGAAAGAGAAGAGAGAAGGGAACCTGGCTGAAGAACTCGCGGGTGAAGTTTGGCAGAAGAGAACTCGAAGCTCCTTCAGATTCCGAGATAGATGGCTTCTCCATGCCATTTTCTCTACTGCTCTGCTATTGCACCACACGAACCCTAACGGTAAAAAAAATTGTGAAATATGAATGGGGGAGCTTTTGTTCGGGTGATTGTTCGTTCTCCTTTGGAATAATTGTTTATTTATTTATTTATTTTGTTTTGTTTTGTTTATTTTTATTTTTTATAAATACTTTTATTATTTAATTAAATTATTATATTTTTTGATTTTTTATTAAGATAAGTTTAAAAAGTTAAAAAATCTTAATCAAAATATAATAAAATGTTTAAAAAATAAAAATAAGTCAAAATAAGCCATAAGCCAAATTGTATATTGCTATTTTTATTTTTAGTGAATTTTTTATCTTTTTATTAAAAAAAATTTTTATTCATCTTATTGGGGCAATTCAAAAAATTAAAATATTTAATCAAAAAATAAAAATAATTTCTTTAAAAAAACAAACAAAATTTTCAAAATTTTGCTCAAACATGGCTACTGTATTGCTCTGGACAACTACATGTACAAATTTATACTATTATATTAAGTGTGAACACCCACTTCTCTTATTTTGAAGTTGTATAAATTTTTATATTTAACTAAAATGCGCTTTAAAAAAAAATTCAATTATTTTAAAATGGGATAATTAGTCATCATTTGTAATGCATTTAGTACGCTTAATTTTTCTTTAACTTTTTATATCAATTGTTTTAAAAGTTATAAAATTTAAGGTCCTTTAATTTAATATTTTAACAATTTTATGAACAAAATCACCTATATACTCACTCTTCTAATTACTTGGTACAAATTCTTGTCACGCTATCACCATTTATCAACTCCAACCACCTCTTGGCGATTTTTTTTTGCCACTGCTAACGATCATTTCCAGCGACTTTCCTACAATCATTTTTTCCGGTGATGTTTTTCGGTGACTTTTCAACGACCTTTGACAGTGATCTTGCAACTTTTTTTGACAATTTTTTTGACAACTCACAAAATAGATAAATTTTACTGTTCGCTATAATTATACAGTGAGATTTATCTCTATTCACTTATTTATTGATGCAAACAGATAAAATTATTTCTGATTTTATTGTAAGTAAATACTAAATATAAGGTCAATTGTTCGTTGTATTTGAACAGTTAAATTTATTCCTATTCATTTATATATGAATGCAAATAGATAAAATTATCTCTAATTTTAACGATCACTGGAGTTGGTTACCAGAAGTCGATGGAGTTAGTGGTCGTTGATCGTCGAAAAGACACTGAAATTGGTCGTCGAAAGTCGTCGAATTCGGTCCCCAAAAATTTACAGAAATTGTTAATCGAAAGTTGTCGAAAATCATCGTCGTAGCTCATCGAAACCAATCACCGAAACTCGCTGGCGATTGTCGGAAGCGAAGGTGGAGGGATAAGAGTGTTGAGATTGAAGAATAATGTGTTGATGTGAAAAAAATGTGTATTTAAAGTAATATGGGTATTTTAATTAAATTTGACCCAATAGACTTTAGAGTCATTTTTTTTATTAGACTTAGCTTGTGTTTGGGCTAACTTATTTTTTAAATTTTTTGGCTTAAAAGCCATAAAAAAGTCAAGTGGTTTGGCTTATTAGGTTTTTTTTTATTTTTTTTCTAATTTTTCTACATGAGTTGACATTTACTTTTTTATAAAAAAATCAAAAAACCTTAAAATCACTAAAAAAAATAGTACAAACACAGGCTTACTGTTGCTGGAAATGTTAATTATGAATTTATACCAAAAGTTTCATTATCTATATTTGTTTTATTACACTATTTTATATTCTTTGTTTTTTTAACCATTTTTTTTTTGCTTATCTAATTTGAACACGTATTGCACGTGTCCCAATGCTGATGTTATATTATATACAATTATGTCGATGCATAAATAAATATTTTAAAAATAGTGTGAGCATTTAGAATTGCCACTTTTATTCCCCATTTTTTGGGGCCCATTTGCCAGTTTCTAATCCTTTTAGAAGGGGACAATCACACTTTATCTCCCTAGGTTTGGAAAAAATACACCTGGCCCCACTACTTTCTTAAAACTACTTTGTGTTTATAAGGTCATGTGTGTTAATCTAAACAGAAGAGATTGTTTGACTGAAAAATTAGTTTTAGGCTTTTAAAGTAGCGTCGATTTTATTTTTTATTTATCATAAAAAATTTTAACGTGTAAAGTTCAGTTTTAACGCGTGAGAACCAGTTGGACCCTAGAATAGATAAATTTATATGTGTATTTTCAAAACATGTATAAAGCACACAGATAAATTTATCTGTTTTGCATAAATATGAATACAGATAAATTTTTCTGTATAAAGAATATTGTTCATTTTTAAAATACGTATAAAATACGCAGATAAATTTATTTGTCTTGCATAAATAAGCATACAGATAAATTTATCTTTATAAAGAATACTGCGTCTTTTTAAAACACGTATAAAGTATACAGATAAATTTATCTATATAAAGAACACAGATAAATTTATTTGTCTTGCATAAAATAAGACGATAGATAAATTTATCTATTTGTGTTAAGTTTATTTGTATTGTAGGCGATTGGACCTTACATGTTAAAATTTTTGTTGATGAACCTTGCACGTTAAAACTTATTTTTTTAGACATTTAGCTGAAGGCTCCTTGTTTGAATGGCTCCCACGTGTTTTTTAGTTCAATATTTAGTTTTAAGACTGAGAAAGAAGGTCAAGGTTAAAAATATTACGCAAGTCTTATTAGTGATATTAAATTAAATTTATATTGTTTTTTTATTTTTAGCTAAAAAATTAAATTGAATTTAAAGTAGATTATTTGGTAACTTAGCTTTTAAACTAACTTTTCTAAAGTTGATTGTTTGGGTAAAAAGTTAATTTTTTTACTTTTTGTTCAAATTGGATAATTTTATCCTTATATATATATATATATATATATATATATAATATTAACAATTATATGTAATTGGTATTGCTAGTAAATAAGTTATGAAGAATATGTATTATTGCATTTTAGAAGTTATAAAAATTTGAATATAATATTTTAAGAATTTGTGTTTTGATTTGATTTTTTAACTTTTTAACTTTTTTATTTTTTTTATCAAACAGATAACCTTAGTTTTTTAGTATTTTTAATAAAAAAATCAAAAAATTCAAGTTGCCAATCAGGGCAAGACTCAAACAACCATTTTTGGACAAAGGACAAACCCCAAACAACTAACCTACATAACAACGAACTTAAAAAGTCCCACACATAAAGGCCAACGTGTAAATTCGAAAGATAACAAATGAACAAATTGTAATTGTGAATTAAGAACCTATTCGGGATCACTTAAATTAGATTTTTTATTAAAAAAAATAATAATAACTTTTAAGCTATACGGTTTGATTTTATTTTTTAAAAATTAATTAAATTTATTTATTTATTTTTTTTAAAAAAGCATATACACATCTCAAACACCTTAATTTTTTTTGAACTAAAATTACTATAATACCATCAATTTAAAAAGTCAACCCTGCTCATAATTTTTTTTAAAAAAATCGTACTAAGATCTCAAAGACTACAATTTAAAAGCAAAGAATAAAAGTATATTAGATATTTTAATAAAAAAAACAAAAAAAAACCTACTACAAAAAATTATTCCAAACACCCTAATTTCTTTATCTCTCTTTTTTTTTAAAATTTAAACCGCTTAAAAGTTAAGTTTCTTAAACATCCCGAATAGGAACTAAATAAGGCATACATTAACTCAGAGTTAATTATGTGTCATACATAATTAAGTGTTAATTGTTTCGGCTTAAAATTGAGATTTTAACTTTTTTATTTAAAGTTATAAAAATTTAAACTGTCAAATCACAATTTTTTTTCTACATAGTAGTTTAAATCCACTTTTGACTTATATTTATTCCTTTTTAAGTTTTTTTATATTTTAGTCAAAAAGAATTTACTTATTTGACCCATTTCAATGAAATATGATAAGTAAATATTTTTATTAGACTCTTTTAACTGATTAGACAAATGACGTGATAAATTATGTGGGTCCACGATAAATTAGGACAAGACACCAAAGGTTCTCTATAAAAACCTAAAGATATAAAGGCATCAGGTATGGTTTTCTTCTTCTAATTCTCTAAAAAATCATAATCTCATTATATTATATGACTACAAAAATTTGACTTGATTATCGGAGGGTCTTTGACCGGCATCACACTAGTGCCATCTAAAACTAAGTCTTATTTTGCAAGTTATTGAGAACGAGTTGGGCCATATGAGATTGAACATCGTCAAGATAAGTTAAAAAGTGAATAATTATTGGACCTAAATCTAAGAGTGTGTGAATCTATCTCCAATTCATGTAAGTACTTTAAAAGTTGTGCAATTGAATTGTTTTGAGACTCAAATAAAGAATCAGTATGCATGAAATAAGAGGGCAGGAATCTAATAAAAGAGGAAGAGGAACTAGGCAGAAGGGAGCGTAAATGCAAATCATCAAACTAGTGGGACCAGTTGTAAATTTTTAAAATCTCAAGGATGGCAATGTAGTTTATTATTAATTAAAGGTTTTTGAATTTATTTAAATATTTTTGTCGACAAATGATTTTCAAATCTATCCTGCACATCTCATTTAACTTTTCACTTCATTCAAAATTTGTAAATTGGGTTTCCATTTTTAAAAATTTCTCTTATTATATATATTGGAAAATTACAAAATAAGGTCTAACATTTCGAATTTTAAAGTTTTTTTTTAATTTATTCCCAAATTATTACTTATATTTTCTCAGGTTACTCTTAAATTCTTGCTATGCCTTCAACAATTGCTATTATTATGAGGATTAAATGACTTATATTGGAGCATAATTTTATTTTGAAACAGTAAAATAGTTATATTTATTCTAACACAAGCAAATATAAAACTATAACATATACTTTCATCTTTGATAATTCAATTTAAAGTCAGACTTTTTAATTAAAATAATTTTAATTCAAAAAAGAAAAAAATTAATTTTGTTAAAATTTTAGGTTGCTTAAAGGATAAAAGCTTATTTGGCATAAAGTAATTTAAAACCAAAATATAATAAGGCAATAAGCTAAGTGGTTTTAAGCTAAATGAAAGTTAGTATGGAAATTTTTTTCTATAGTTTTTTCATTATTTCATATTCATATAGATCTTATATTTGATGGATCTCAATGTATAAATTCTAAAAACATAATTTTTATAAAAAGTAAATGTGTATAATAAAAATTATAACTTTTTAAAAAAATGTATATGATGACTCTCGAATGTAGAAAAGATCAAGTGGTAGAGTTAAGGTCGATCTGCTTACCATCTTCAATTATCTGATGGGTAATAGTTCCTCCGGTCTTCTTTAGATGGGACTTGAAAAGAGATTGAAACACTGGACACTAGTAGGGTGTCTGCTGACTACTTTTCGATGGCTAAGTTTGTCTCAAAGACAGAAACAATTGAATTTGCCTCCTTTATATAGAGTTGTCTTTACTGAATCTTGGGGTGATCGTTTGGAATACTAGGGATACCGTAGAGATCACACAATCACTAGGATGCATACTAATTCGGAGCGTGAATCTCATCTTGATTTTTGAGATATTGATTATAAGTTTAGGTATCCATCAAAATATCTTAACCACGCCTATGTCGGTCAGGCTTCCATCTCAGACTCTTGGTCTCCGACTCTTGAATTCTTCTCCGTACTCATCACTTGCCCCTATTCCTGAGGTTGCGTGCTACCTCGGGAATGTCAGTCAGTCAAAGCATTTTTATTTTTTGCTTTTAGCGGTGCCACATAGAATGAGGCATCAATATTTAAATGCACGTCTTTTTGTCTTACCATAATGGCTAATCAGTTACTCGTTAGGCTACATATGGCTCAACGGCTCCCAATTTTTTTGCCTGGGACCATTAGATCTTAGCACCTGATTTCATTCTGGTCGTTCATTTCAACATACATATATAAGGGAAAAAGATTTAAAAAATTGTTTGTTTTGGCACTTCTTGGCGAGATTCTGCTGCTACTGTTGTGTGGCTCATTCTCCCCAGTGCTCGAAGCTCTCCCATTTTCTGGTAAGCTTTCTTGATTTCTTTTCCTTTCTTTGTAATTTCGACTTTCGTTGGACATCTTTTCTCAGAGCCCTCATCCTCATTTTTCATAAATCATATTTTCTTTTTTCTTCATCACCTTAACCACCCTCCCCTTGTAGACTTGTTCGTGAGGGGTGTTCCTCACTTCGAAAAAAATTGCTTTAAATTTTTTCATTTTTTAAAATTCTTATTATCATTTCTAAGGATGGGAACCAAAAGGTATTCCCAAACTATTAAGTTTGATTCAGAGAGGACTATTTCCCTCTCTACTTCCACCATAGAAGGTGGAGGCAAGACCTCTAGTTCTAGGTCTAGACCACCAATAGGATCTGTGAGGGGTTTTGCTGCTGAGCTAGTGGCATCCACCGCTCGAGTCTCTGACCTTGAGCGTCTTTGAGAAAACTTCCTTATTCTCTCCTCGATTTGCTTGAGGATCCCTTCTTCCAAGCAGAGAGCTTGCTCGTTCTTGACTAGGGAAGTGTGCATGTACCCGCACGCCTTCTCAGTCGAGCTGAGGCTACCATTCTCTCAAATTATGAGGGAATTCCTAAGCTTCCTTCTTTTGTCCATTGGTCAGCTCCTCCCAAATGCCTAACGCATCCTTATAAGCTGTATCATTTTATGGAAGGAGTTCAATGAGGGGTCAAGACCATTTAATAGTGGAAGAATTCATTTATTGTTATAAGATCATGGAAAAATAACTTGGGCGGTATTTCTTCCAATCTCAATATAAGGATCAAGCCATTTTATATAGTCCTTTTTAGTTTTGGGGTGAAATTTTCTTATCTAACCGAACGATGGGGCTCCATTAAGTTTATCGTTACGAATGTTACGATTCATTCAATTGGGAGGTTCAATGCCTTTCGAAAGCTTTCTCCTTATTTAGATTCCTTCTCTTGCATCAGGAGTTAGAGTAACAGTTTGTCCTTATATTACTTGAAAGTCTTATTGGACTCCTTTGAGATTTCTTTCTTCTTGGTGTCTACCCCTGTTAGTTTTGAGTAAGCATTGGAAGGATAATAAATTCTTCTTCGCTTCTGGTGATGGATGGGAGCTTCAACCCTAGGAAGAGTTTAGCCCCAACGTACCCATAATTTCAAAGAGTATGGGAAAGGCCTAGTCAAAAGGTATCTCAGTCGAGCTACATCTTGAGCCAACGACTAAAGGTCGAGTGGAGGCTACCAAGAAATTTTCCAATAGATCGTTCGGTTACCTAGTAACAGCCAAGAAGATTAACGCTTTCTTGCTTGGGCCCCATGTTCCTCGTGAGAACATCCCTCTTTTACTCATTTTTCCTTCTTTGTTTTTCTGTATAATGTATTGTGTCATTGTACATGACCTCTATTTTTTTTTTTACGTTTTACAGAGATGTCGAAGATAGTTGATAAGGCTCTGATGGCCTAGATCTAAGCCTGATTTATCGGTGATGCTGAGACTCCTCCCCTGAAAAAGCTACGGCTCTTGGTGAAAGAAAAAGGACTACTGACATCTCTCTAGGAATCCCCTGCCTCCTCTACCTTGGGAAAGACGGTGGTCAAGTTTGACCCCTCTGCTTCTGCTGATGAGCCCTCCATTCAGTTTGGTGATGTTCAGGCTCAAATTTCCTCTCCCTTTCTTGCGGCTCCTACAACTCCAACCCTCCTAGCTCTCGTGTTTCGCTTAGGGGATATTTTGAGCACCTTCGAGGTTGCCCTAGTGAAGATGTAACAATTTATTGGGGACGATGTAGAAGTTCTTAGGCCTGTTGCTACCAACTATATTGCCAAGGACTTGCTTCTGGACTTAACCAGGTCAGTTCCTATTTTTATTATTATTATTCTTCTCTTTTCGCTTTGTTTCTTTTATCCTTCTTTTCTTGTTCTTCATATTTGTGTTCTCTCCATTGAGCATCGCTACCAGCACGATATGCGTATCCGAGTTGATGCTGCTACTGCTACTTCAATACTAGAGGCGCAGGCGAAGATGACCGAGGACCTCAACAGAGTAAAGGAAGAGCTGGCTGAGAAGACTAATGAGCAGAATATGGCTGAAGGAGAGCTGCCTCAGTCAAAGAAGCAAGTTGCCAATCTTGAAGCTAGGACTACTGCCCTCGAGAGGTCCAAGGAGTCTGCACACGCTCGCATACTAGAGCTTACATCTCAACTTGGCTTGATTGAAAGAGCTGTTATCGAAAAGTTTAAGACCTCTAAGTAGTATAACACGGAGACGGTCGAGTACTATATTCATGGGTTTGACAAGATGAAGGCTCGAGCTGCAGCAATCTTTAAGGATTTAGACTTTCTTCTTTCTTAACTGAGGACGTAGACGTCGAGGCCCTCACTGAGCCAGGAGAGGGAGGCCAAGCTTAAGTGTTAGCCCAAGTGCTTCATTAATTAATTTTGATGATTTTAATATTTCATTTCCTATAAATAAATATCTTTAA
>JAULJZ010051833.1:0-13983 GCA_032270985.1 Heliamphora pulchella
CAACTAGTATATAATACTAAGATTCTAAAATGATATGCATTTACATGTGCAATGAGAATAATGCAGGAAGTGTAAAACATGAGTAAATTCATGATTTCAGTAGCCCTGCAGTGAGAATAACTGTTGTTTGGTGTGATCTTTGATATGTTTGGCTGCCAAATGTAACATTTTATGAGGCTCAAATTATCAAAATTATTTATATGTGGCATCCACAAAAAATATGTCAGGATGCTTTTGTGTATTTCATAGAAATTATTTATATGTGGCATCCACTTGTTTGATTAGAAACTAGTCATCCAAAAAGTGAAATTTCTTGAAGTTGTATATTTACAAAATTAATCTTTAAAATACTGTGAAATTCATACAAATTTGAGCCATCATACATTTCAAAATTAAGTGCCTCAGCCCTTGATGCATGTTGTGCCAATGATGAAGGAAGTACCGCCGACAAAGAGAGTGCTGGTGAGAGAGGAGGTTTCGACGACATACTGAGATTGCAGGCAACAGAACGATGAAGGAAGTGCTCGTAAGAAGTTGAGTAAAAATAATTTCCACAACTATGCTTCGGCCTTCAGATGGGAAAGAGGAGTGAGAAAGCAGGAAAAAAAATTAGGGAGAGAAGTGAGCGAGCAGGAAAAAAAAAGAGAAGAAGCTTTCTGCCGCCACTTCCCGCCTCAAGGGATATGCTCTGTTTGTGTAGTTTTAAAAGACCAAAACTAACTAAACTACTTAATTCGGGGGGGCCCACGTGGTGAGTTATACAACCAACTCTTGATCTGTGATCGGTTCTGTAAAAATAATCTGTGCACGTAGAGTTTTCCTTATACACAAGTTTGAAGAGCACTGTCGATATTTGCAATTGGATGAAAAACTCTTTATCAGAGGAGAGATTCAAAACCAAGTGCCTATATATAGACTGCCTGTCATTACTCTAAGTAAAAGAAGCAGTTTTTTATTTACTTATAAAAAAAACGAGTAGAAGCAGCTAAAGGTGAGCAAATGGATAAGTGGAAGATGAATGGGAAAAAACAGCGAAAACGGGGGTTTGTTTAGTTTTAGGGTTTAAGTGAAGATAAAACCACTTCCCACACACGGGATGACTGAAAAAAATTGCATTAATAACTCAATCAAAGTGTCGACTCAATTGGAACGTTGAAAATTTTGAATTTAAAGACCATTCAAACATGAATTTAACTTAAACTCGCACTCCATGAATTACTCAATCAAGTCATGAAAGAGCATGCCGCATGCGTAAGTGTGGAATCGACAAAAGATAAATAAAATATATATACCATCAATTGAAACACTCTCAAGTACTTTTATTCAAAATAAAATTGTGTGATGTAGGTAGAATATCCCCCTAAAACTTATATTAACATCATCAAAATCAATATAATAGGGCATTGAGATAACAAATTAGATTGGTATATCCTAATGAGGTTGAATGCTATATTTCATTAACTTACATTCTGACATCAGCAAAAACCGTTTGTCTATAAACGGCTTGGAATCTGTAGTGCGAATCAAAAACTCAGGGAGGCCATTGTAATACTCCACAGTCTGCTAAAGAGGGATCCTGCTATTGTTTGAAAGGTCATGAGTGATCATTATACTTCACCAAATATGAAATTAAGAAATGTGAATCTTTCAAAATTGTGGCAGTTTAGGTGATATCTCTGCAAAAACTATTAACTCTTTATAGTTTCCTTGTTCGAGAATGGTGTGATGAGGATCTATTTTAGGAAGCTTTAATCATAGCCTTGTCATGTATTGGTTTTTTACATTCTGAAACTTCAATAAATGAACCATATCTGTGAAAATTGATATATATATATATATAAAACCATGCTCGCCTCTTTTGGTCACTTATCCCTGGAAAAGAAGAGGGAAAAAAAAAAAAGAGAAAGGCCAGCTATTTTACTTATCGGAGTTCTTATTGCAACTGCTTGAACTGTTTCTTATTTTAAGGTGTTATTGCTGGTCTCATCTATTAGCACTTATTTTTTTCTAAAGAACTTTCTCTTGTTTGATTTGCTTAACTTGGTTTCACCCATTAAAGTAATTAATAAGATGTTCTCCTTGTATTGGTTCTCTTAACTTCAAACTGCAGGTCACCTTTTTCATGTTGGTGCTTTTTGTATTCTTTTGTTGTGCTTTCTTCAAGGATACGGGTTTATTTTGACAGAATATTTAGATTTTATTTTTAGCGACAATGGCTTTTCTATTTTTTCCTATGAAAGGAGGTGAGCAAGTTCATAAACTATTGCAATGAGGTGAAAGCAGCAACGGTTGCAAATAAGGAAGGTGGGCAATTAAGTATTGTTAAACCACAGTCTGAGTCCACTAGTGGTGCAAAGAAATAGTTGGTTACATGACTGCTGCAGCATGTATTGATTGGGTGACATTTTCAGAACCGAAGGTAAACTATCTTTTGTAGTAAAATAGTTAAACATTTGCTCTTTGTAACAAAATGGTTTTGATATAAGAGTGTGGGGGTAGGGGATGTTCTTCATTTGCTTGCTTCTGTGGTGTTTAACATATACATGGGCTTCAATTTTGAGATCTGATTTTGGTGCTAGAAAATGAAGCAGACTTTTTGGTTCGAGATGTAATATTTAAAGGAGCTTTTGTGTTTTTGTTTTCGACCTTCCGTTGTAGTATCTTCTGATTAGTTGCCTTGATGTTTTGTAATGGCGAATTCTGTAGTTGCAAATTTGATGTATGAAAACGTGTAGAATAAATAAGCGTGATAAGCACTTGGATTTGTTGATTCAGAATGAATGTTAAAAATAAAAGATAAGGATAAAAATTTAGATTCGTCGATTCGAGCATGAATACCCAACACAATTACATTCTTCAACTCATTGATTTACAAGAATACTGGAATTAAGGGCAAAGAGACAAACACTGGATATATTATTATTCAATTAAAAATTGAGTTGTCTAAAGGTTTACAACTATTATTTATAACTAACGAAATTTTTTTTAAAGGAAACGTGAAGGAAATAAGGCAACACTTGCCTAGCAAAGAAAATAAGAAAAAAAAAAAAAAAAAAAATCAAAAATGGAAATATTTGATTTAACCTCAAATTTGGAAACTAGAATAAAATATAAGATAGTAGAAAAAAATCTAATCTAAAACGGGTTTGTTAAGAATAAGTAATTAATAAATTAATTATTTTTTAAAAAATCTAATCTAAAACGGGTTTGTTAAGAATAAGTAATTAACAAATTAATTATTTTTTAAAATAGCAATTATGAAGATTTGATGGTCTAAATGATAGAATTTGCTCAAAAAGTGGTTTCAGTCATGGCATAGTAATGAATATTGTTCGTTTGAAAAAGATAGCCCACACAAAGTCTCTCACATCAAATTCTATGAGATGAAGCTTCTGATCAACTGCATTCTTATACTTGGTGGACATTTCTTACAATTTCTGTTGAATTGTATGATGGACATTTTGAAAATTAGTAATGAAATCTTGAGCCTTACCGTTGATGCGCTTTAGATCAAGTATGGGTGCCAGATCTAAAAGAGCCTGTGGTTGGAAGCCATTGTTCACCATAAATGGACTGAGACCAGTTGATCGATTAACAGAGCGGTTATACACGAACTCAGCCTGGTATAACCTTTGGTCCCATGCCTTCAAATGATCTCCCACGAGATATCTTAGTAAATTTTTCGAAGAACGATTGACTACCTCTGTTTGTCTGTCAGTTTGTGGATGATAAGCACTACTGAAATCAAGTCTGGTATTAGCCATCCGCCAAAGACATCGCCAAAAGTGGCTAAAGAATCGAGTATCTCTATTTGAAACAATTGATAATGGCAGCCTATGCAATTGATATACCTCACGAAAGTATAGTTGTGCCATATTGACAGCATTGATTGTCTTTTTGCAAGGAATAAAATGTGCTATTTTTGAAAATCGATTTACTACCACGAATATAGAATTGCATCCGTGTTAAGTACGCGGGAGCCCTAAAATAAAATTCATACTAATATCAGTCTAGGACTGGTTAGGCATCGGTAATGGCATGTATAATTTTGCATTAGTTGCGGTCCCTTTTGAGGCTTGGCACACACGACAACCTTCAACAAACTTGGCAACTTCTTTCTGCATAGATGGGCAAAAATAGAAATTGGAAAGTCTTGTCACGAGCCACACGTTTTTCCTCATGCAACTCTTTGATAATTTTCAAACGCAAACTGGAATCCGGTATACATAATTGGTTGCCTTTGAAAAGAAAAATCAGAATATTATCTTGCTTCAATCTCACGAATAATAACACCAAAGTGTGCATCAGTAGTCATTAAATCCCGAAAAGAATAAACCTAAGCACCTAACTACTCAAACTGGTGAGCAGAATGGCACACCTGCTAAGTGCATCAGCCACCATGTTTAGCACTTCTGACTTATGCTTAATAACAAAAGTAAATTGTTGCAAATAAGCTGCTCAATTAGCATGCCGAGAGGACAATTTATCTTGGTTATTTGTGTTCTTTAATGCGTCATGATCTAAAAATAGGATGAATTCACTTTGAGATTGGTATGGGTACCAATGCTTTAAGGCTTCAACAATAGCATAAAACTCCACATCATAGGTGCTATAATTTGGTTTGGAACCATTCAACTTTTCGCTAAAATAGGCAATTGGTCTACCCCTTTGGCTTAAGGCTGCACCAATCTTGAACTTGGATGTATCACAATACAACCCAAATGGCTATGAGAAATCTGGCCAGATGAGCACCGGTGCGGTAGTTAACTTCTATTTGATCTGTCGGAATGCTTCTTTCTCCGCTTCTGTCCAAATAAACTTTTTCTCTTTCATGCAATCGGTTATTGGTATCATGATGCTACTGAAATTGAGAACAAAGCGCCTGTAGAATGATGCTAACCCGTGGAAGCAACGCACCTCGTGAATGTTTTTTTTGGCATTGGCCACTATTGAACAGCCTCAATTTTAGACTCATCCATTGATATTCCATTCTTGGACACTATACCCCAAAAATAAAACACTATCTGTCATGAATGAACACTTGTTAACAGTAACATTGAACTTTTCTCTTTATAGCAGTGCGATGACATGTCGGAGATGTTGAACATGCAGTTTATGGGTAGCACTATATATAAGAATGTCATCAAAATAAACTACAGCAAACGTCCCTATAAAAGGCTAAAACAATTAGTTCATGATGCGCATAAAGGTACTGGGCGCATTGGATAAGCCAAATGGAATCCCTAGCCTTTCATAGAGTCCCTATTGTGTCTTGAATGCTGTCTTCCACTCGTCTCCTTCTCGAATCCTAATACGGGGATATCCATGCTTCATATCAAGTTTGCTGAATACAGTAGATCCACTGAGTTGGTCTAGTAAGTCATCCAATTTGGGAATGAGAAAGCGATACCTGATTGTTATTTTGTTGATGGCTCGACTGTCCACACACGTACGCCATGTACCATCTTTCTTGGGAGTCAGCAAGCAGGCACCGCACAAGGACTAATACTTTTCCTGATATGACCCTTGGCTAGCAATTCCTCCACTTGACGACGTAGCTCCTCGTGTTCCTGTGGGCTCATGCGGTAATGGGTCCGCTTAGGAATATTTAGCCCCAACACTAGGTTAATCTGGTGTTGTATATCACATAAGGGTGGTAACCTTATAGGTAGCTCCGTCGAAAAGACATCATTGTACTATGTTAAAATCTCTTTCACTACATCAGGAATGTCACCGCCATTTTCTTGTTCCTTTCCCACCACCATGTAAATCACCCATGTCTTAGTCGCCTCCTCCATGAATTGATGCATTGATAACAAATTTGACCCTTTTTTAGCTTCTTGCTTTGAGGCGACGTCTCTTTTTCGAGTAAGGACGATTTTTACACCATTAAACATAAAGGAGTAAGTATTATTGGGCCCATCATGCTGCACATACCTATCAAACTGCCATGGTCGTCCCAACAAAATATGACAACCATCCATACAAACAACATTTGCACCGTATCTTATTTTTATAATTTTCTCTAATAGACAGAGAAACTTAACAACGTTGGGAAACCGTTACCTCCTTACCTTTTTGAAGCTAAGCGAGCTTATACGGGTGTGGGTGGTGTTCTGTGTTTAACTTCGGCTTTTTGACTGTCTCTTCTATTATACCATTCTCGCAGCTTGTAGAATCAATCACAAATCTGCACACCTTGCCCTCAATAATACAAGTCGATTGGAATATGTTATTTTGAAGCCAATTGTCTCCATATGCTTCTCGTGGGCAAAACAGGACTTACGAATTACCAACAAAGGACTTTCGTCACCGATAACCTGCTCTTCTGATGGAAGACTATTATCATAAACAGGATCTTGTAGTTCGCCATTTTATGTTGAAGGGACTGGAATCCTAAGAAATTAAGACAGTGCATATGAATCGAATCAAACGTGGCGTGGTACATGATCTGCAGCACAAAAAAGTGCACAGCGCCGAATTGGCTAAATGGATGGGAAGTTGTCCGGACGGAATCTGTACGGGATAAAATGAAACAACACTTGAACCTCGAAAACTGAAACCCAGTATACCAACAAGGCGGAATAAGGATTATACTTGCGTGATCCTTTTGAATTGATCACGTTTCAGCACTTGAACTTGAATCTGAAGATCAACACGACAAAAAATTGACATTCTCGTCTTCACTTAGATGTTTTACTATATTTCCAAACGTCGAAACAAGTACTGAGCGTGGGCTCTGATTCTTCTTGTTCCAAATCCCGTCTGGCTGACTTCTTCTCTTTCTGGTTCTCGCGTCACGTGGAATCCTAAGAAGATTGAATAATGATTTGTTTCTGGCGGTCATGGTTGTAACAGCATATAAATAGGTTACATGGGGGATTAAAGAGTAAATAAGACCCGAGCGCCAAATGTAATTAGAAAAATTCACTTCAACTCAGAAGTAATTTTTTAAAAACATAAATTACAAATCATACCATTAAATTGTAATTGCACTCCCGGTCTTATTTTTAAAACCGATTATTCGAGCTCCTATTATTAAATTTTTATTATTTTTTCACGTTAAAATTATAGATACCCGTCGATTAAATTAAACTACTGACAATTTTATTTAATCGACATTTTTAATAAATTCTTAAGACTTATGCTTAACTTATTTGATACGTCGGATTGTAAAATCCACCTAGAGAGTTTTGCACGATCAAATCTTATAAGTTTTTTTAAGGAGATATCATCAATCCCTTGTCGGGAGATGAATTCTGTTAATAATTAATATCCAACATATATATAACACCATTATCCAACTCACCGGGATTATAAACTCAAAAGATTCCACCATCTAATGAATCAAAATAACGAATATTAAATATATGTATTTAATAATTATTTCAAGATTAAGAGTATAAGCACTCATAATAACCATTAGGTGTAAATTAATGTATATATTTAGTATAAAATTAATTATCCCAATACGGTCCTATTCAATATACACAAAGTGTACTACTACAATGCATCGGAACAATTGTCAAAACAATTACCGCTTCTCGTAATGAAGACAAATGTACTAAAATACTGTGTTATAACCGTACCTGTGAGACCCAGATCCTTTTTCCTTTTTTGTTTTATATATTTGACGTGTTCGTTTGTGTTTTTTCATCTTAGAGCCGCATGCGTAGTATGTGTTTTCTTCTTTCACAAATGCATGATGTTGGTTGTACGCATGTGAAGTCGTGTTTTATCATTTTGATTCGAGTCTATGCGTGTTTTAGGTGTTGTTTCTCAGTTGGCTGGGTGGGTCAGTTGACTGAGGAGGGAGAGTCAATCGATTGACCTGGTCACTGGAAAGATTCTGACCGTAACTATAGCTTTTCAGTCGACTGAAGTGGGGTTTTCAGTCGACTGATGTCTTTCTAGGGGCTTCTCGGTCTACTGACCTGTGTGGTCCAATCTACCGACCTGAGGTGGTGGACTGTTTTTGGGCTTTCTAGACTCTTTTTAGTCGACTGACCTTCTGTGTTGTGACGTGACCTATAAATATCCACATTTTGGCAGATATTTTCATATCTTGGTTGCTTCTTGACTAAGTTTCTCCTTTTACTCAAAATCTCCACCTTCTTTTGAGACTTTTGAGGGCCCGGGGCTTAATTTTTCGCGATCTATTAATGGATTCTTATTATCCACGCGGTGGGCTCCGCTTTCATCCGAACAGAATTTTGTTTCGACGAAGTTCGATTTTGCACGTAGATCGAGGCGTCGAGTTTTTGACTCACCGAGATAAGATCCTAGACTGTGATGTCTTTAAAGGGTACTACGTGCAATTATATGCATTTTCACCGGTTAAAAATGCTTTAAATGTTGTGTTTTATGTTTAAGCCTCGTTGTTTGGATGAAAAAGCATGTTTTACGATTTTTTTGGGTTTATTACATGATATTGAATGTATGGATGGTCATGGTTTTCAAAAGGGTGATTTTGAAACCGAAAGATTTATAAAAACCTTGAAAAATGTGTTTTAGAGGTTTGCAGTTAGCCCTCGGGGTTGAGTCTCAACTTTTAAATGTTTTAATGAAAACGGTGGAAACATGTTTTTAAGGTTGTTTGATCTCCATGTTTGATGGATGGATTTTTATACATGTTTAATGTATAACTGTGAAAATATTTTCGTAGTCGAGCTACGGGTCGATTTTTAAATGATTCTCTAGATGTACCGAGATAGCGGGTATTTAGCACGAGTTGCCATCGATAGAAGTCCGAAAACGTGCGCAGAGTAAGTACCTTTGTCCTTCAGGATAATTCCCGTAAAGAAGGTTTGGATGCTTTTGTCCCTCGAATTTTGGGCCCATAAAGTCAGCAGTTATGTTGTCATAATTCCGTATAAAACTTTTCATTACCTAATAGGTTTTAAATGATTCACGGATAGATAATAAACAAGAGTCTAAAGTTGTTACTTCTGTCCGTTTGTGATAGAGTCGGTATATAAACTTTATTTCTTTTCCTCGGTTGTTTGATCCGAGTGGAAAACAACGTTTTTGTTTTTATGTTTCTCCAAACGTTATTTGCATTGTTAAAATGTTCGATTTCAAAAATGGAGAAATTGGGTTTTTATGAAAGAAAATCATTTTGAGGCTCCTGCGATTGAGTTAACTTTATGCTATATAATTGCATATCCTGCTGTACTGCATCATAGTCTACTTTCTATTAGGTTTCGGCTCACGGTGTGGGACTTGTTAAACCTTTTTCAGGTGATGATGTGGATGATGATCATGAGTAGATTTAGTGGTGCCCGTGGTGACGGATGATGGAAGACTGTGTTTAGTTTTCCTTTTGAGAGCCTGTTCCTAAAGGCATGTTTTTTATGCCATAAGGCGATATATATTGTATGCATGTTGGAACTGTATATATTTTGTTTATGAGAGATAAACCTTGGGTTCTCTTTTTCTTTTGATTGCAAAAGTTGTATTTGATTGTGGAAAAATTTTATTTTTCATAAAACTAGTGTTTGGTAGACTTTTTACGTGACCCTGGATTTGTAGCGTGACAAATTAGTATTAGAGCTTTGGGTTCGAATACCTAAGAGCCTTGGGAAGAGGGTGCATTACCTGGTGAGGATGATTGCGTATGTTTGTTCGCATGTATTTACGTGTTTTTATGACATGTTGATAGCTTGTTGAGTATGATAATTGGTGTATATGTGAATATGGAGGTTGAACTTGAGGACTGATTAGTTTTGCCTTAAGGTGTTTGGATTAACGGATTTAGAAACCAAGTTAGAAATGCGTTTGGCCGACGTGTTTTCTAGTAAGGAATCTAAATGGGTTACCCAAATTGACGTGTCCGTCTTGTCGGTTCTCCTTAGTATGTGGGGTGTGTTTACATAATCTTACGTGGTTATGTATTTAACATGATTATGTATGCCATGTTTACGTTAATGATAACATGTTGCATGAGAGCTTATTCTGTTATATTGCCTCTATAGAATTATGTCCAACCCGGGGAGGACGGGGACGAGGACGGGAACGAGGCCGTGGCAGGGGTCGGGGCCGAGGTCGTGCATATGTTCAGGTTTCGAAAGAAGAGAACGTTCATGCCCCACAAGAACAAGTGGGCGGTGCTGACGTTGTATAGGAGATGCTGACTACCATGAGAAAGATGGCTGAAGCAGAAAGGGCTGGAGCAAGGGCTCCTGAGCCAAGGGCCTCTGTGGCAATGAGGGAATTCCGGCGTTTGGATCCGCCAACCTTTTCGGGAGAGCCGGACCCCAAGGTTGCTACCGAGTGGTTGGAGGTAACTACGACGATCTTCGATACCTTGGAAATCGAGGAGGATGTTTTGCGTGTCAAGTTGGCAGCGTTCCAACTTCGGGAGGATGCAAGGGAGTGGTGGAAGTTTGCTAAAACTACAGTGGATGGTACATGGACCGCTTTTACTAGGGCCTTTCTAGAGAAATATTTCCTGAGTTCTTCGAGAGATACATATCGAGAGGAGTTCCTCTCTCTTGTTCAGGGAAACCTTACTGTGGTCCAGTACGAGGCCAAGTTTACGAATTTGTTGCGGTTTGCAGCTGAGATTGTGTCAACAAAGGAGTTGCGCACAAAAAAGGTTTGAAAGGGGTCTTCGACCTTCCATCAAGGAAAGAGTTGCAGCGTTGGGTTTGTGTGTTTATATCGAGATGGTGGAAGCCGCTATCCGAGTAGAGAACTTGTTGGCAGAGAGCCGCAGAGTTAGGAAGAGTAGGAGTCAGCAGGGCGGTGGAGATGCACAGTTCTAGAGGCGCAGGAAAAAGCGTTAGAGGTCGTCTAGACCGAGTTCTCATTATGTGAGATCGCATCAGCCTCAGCTTTCTACACCTTCAGTAGCCTCGACAGGAAAGCCGGACCAGAGGGAGATTATTTGTTATCGGTGCGGACAGCCGGGGCAAATTTCACCTGAGTGCCTGCAGAAGGGTCAGGCCAAGAGTTCAGCACCTGTCCAGTCACAAGGGAGAGTCCCACCTGTATGTTTTGGGTGTGGACAGGCTGGGTACATTCGTAGATACTGTCCCCGAGGAGGGAGCGTTTGAAGTGCGACGGGAGCGTCGGGAGCGTCAGTTGTTCCATCTGCACAGAGACGACAACCTTCGCAACAACCTAGGGCTCAGACGTTTAAGTTTGCAGAAAAAGGTGCCTCAGCACAGTCTATGAGGCAGTCAACGACCCATGGTTATAGTGGGCAGACCAAAGCACCTCAGGCTAGAGCTTATGTCCTTACTGATCCCAGTGCTTCTAAGGCACCGGCCGTGCCTGACGCTACACCTACACCATCCATGATCAGAGGTACTCTCCTAGTCTATAGATTATGGGCCAGTGTCCTCATCGACATAGGAGCATCACACTCATTTATTTCCACTGCTTGTGCATCTCCATTGGGGTTGGAGATAGACTCGTTGGGTAGCGCGTTGAGCGTGGTGACCCTGGTCAGTGGGAATGTAGTGTTGAGTCGGGTTTGTGGATCCTACGAGTTAGAGGTCACCAGTCGTTGTTTAGAGTTTGATTTTATTATTCTAGATATGACCACGTTTGGTGTTATCCTAGAGATGGATTGGATGACCACTTATCGTGCCTTTATAGATTGCGAACAACGAAGGGTATCGATCTGTACGCCGTTAGGTGATTGCTTTTATTTTGTAGGCGATCGGGATGAGGGTTTGGTGTCTATATCCGGTGTTGATCGCAACCAGGGAAACTTGGGTTTTCCTTTTCAGCTCTCAGATTGGATGAGATGGCCAGGGTTCGAGGGGAGTTTTCTCCAGTGGTTTGTGACTACTCAGATATCTTTCCTGACGATCTGTTCGAGTTACCGCCGAGCCGCGATGTGGAGTTTTCTATTGATTTGGTCCCGGGAGTTGCTCCCATTTCCATGCCATCTTATGGTTTGCACCGGTTGAGCTACGAGAACTCAAGGTGCAGCTTCAGGAGTTACTTGATAAGGGGTTTATACGGCTAAGTACTTCGCCGTGGGGAGCCCCTGCTCTTTTTGCTAAAAAGAATGATGGGTCCTTGTGACTATGCATTAACTACCAGAAGCTGAATTAGGTGACAGTGAAGAATAAATATCTTATGCCTCGGATTGATGACTTGTTTGATCAGTTGAAGAGGTCGAGCTTCTTCTCAAAGATTGACTTGAGGTCAGGATACCATCAGTTGTGGATTAGGAACGAGAACATAGCGAAGACTGCATTTCGGACTCGCTATGGTCATTATGAGTTTTTGGTTATGCCATTTGGTTTGACGAATGCCCCTGCGACGTTTATGAGTTTGATGAACTGTATTTTCCACCTGTATCTGGACAGTTTTTGGTAGTGTTTGTGGATGATATTCTTATCTATTCACCCACAAGGGAGGCGCACGAGGAGCATCTACGTTATCGTCTTATAGATTCTGAGAGAGTATTGCTTGTATGCGAAGTTCGAAAAGTACGAGTTCTAGATGTCAGAGGTGAGATTTCTTGGACACGTAGTATCGACAGATGGGGTATACAGTGTACTATGATGCGTCACATGAGGGTCTGGGCTGTGTTCTGATGTAGGGAGGAAAGGTTGTGGCATATGGGTCTAGATAGTTGAAGACACATGAGAAGAATTACCTGACACATGATCTGGAGTTAGCAGCCGTGGTCTTTGCCTTGAAGACATGGTGTTACTATCTTTACGGTGAGCATTTCGAGGTTTTCTCCGATCACAAGAGTTTGTAATACTTGTTTTCACCGAAAGATTTGAATCTACGCCAACGATGATGGATGGAGTTATTGGAAGACTATGATTTCGATTGGCAGTACTACCCAGGAAAGGCCAATGTTGTGGCCGACGCGCTTAGTAGGAGATCCCATGGTTCGTTAGTTTCTATGGTTATACGAGAATGGGATATGCTTAGAGAGATTGGTGAGTTTGATCTGTGCCTTGGAGAGACAAGGAGAGGTGCGACTTTATTTTCAGTAACTTTACGACCTGTATTGATTGCACGTGTGCTGGAGGCACAACAGACAGATTAGGAAGCTCAGATGATACAGGACCGTATTGCTAGCAGGAATGACACAACGGGATGAGTCATGGGTTCAGATCAGAGTTTGAGGTTGGCAAGGAGATTGTTTGTGCCAGAGTCATGTCGTGCTGAGATGCTACATGATTTTCATCATTCACGTCTTGCAGTGCATCCTGAAGGCACGAAGATGTATCACGATCTATGCCGCCAGTTCTGGTGAATGGGGATGAAAAGGCATGTAACTCGGTTCGTTTTTCGATGCCTTATCTGTTAACAAGTAAAGGCGGAACACCAGAGACCCGCAGGATCGTTACAGCCGTTGCCCATATCTGAGTGGAAGTAGGAGAATATCACGATTGATTTTGTATCAGAACTTCCTTGATCGCCGAATGGACACGATGCCGTTTGGTTAGTGATTGATAGATTAACGAAGTCGGCAGACTTTCTGTTAGGGTTGGTATACTGAAAATCATATTTTTAGTATTTAATTTTATTTTAGTAAAATTAGTTTTTCATTTTATGAGAATCTTTATGAGTAATGTATGTGTATCATTTCTTTGATATGTATGGATGTCTGATATTCTGTATAGTATTTAATTTGGTGTGTTAGAGTACGACTTGCACACAGAAGACCATATTTTAGGTTCTTGCAGAATATAAGTTTTATGTTCACAGTTTAGATGAAAATTGACATACCATCGGTACGACTATGGCACAGAATTTTAGTAGGCCTGTCTTGGTTACGGAAAACAGATAATAGCGTCGCCTATTGTTCCGACTCTCTGTGCCAGTACACTTTGTGTGTATTGAACAGGACATTTGGGGTAATTAATTTAGTACTAACTACTGACTATATAAATTAATTCACACGCAAGATTATTATGAATAATGCTTATTCTCTTAATCTTGAAATAATTATTGATTTGTGTATATTTAATATTCGTTGTTTTGATTCATTAGAGGGTGCGA
>JAULJZ010051843.1:0-13983 GCA_032270985.1 Heliamphora pulchella
TGTCGAGGGCTGTAGAAGGGTCGTCGGTGGTCAATGAAGGGCTAACGTGGTCGGTGGTGGTGCGTCGTTGGTCGTCGACACTGGTTTGGGATGTGCGACAGTGTCTGGTGGTGAGACGAGGGTTTTGGGAGGTGCGGCGGTGGCTAATGGAGGTTGTCAGAGGTGCGGCTAGGGTTTGGGATGTGCGGCGGTGGCTGGAGAAGGTGTGGCGATGGGTTTTGGCGGGTGTCGGCACTGGAGGTGGCAGCTTGGGTGGTCGGAGGCACTGGAGGTGACTGGTTTAGGGTTTCGTGGCTGTTAGCCTGGCTGGTAAGGGTTTTGTGGGTAATGGCTGGTGGCTGGTGGCTGGTGGCTGGTGACTCGTGGCTGGTGGCTGTGGCTGGAGGAGGGAGATAGGGTTAGGGTTTCATGGAGGTTAGGGTTGTACTATGGCTCTGATACCATGTTAAGAATAATGGGAAACTGTACCCTAATGGGCAGGCGATCTCTTATTTATAATAAATTTAGAGAAAAATATTACAATCATACACCCACACACACCGGATAATAATAATATAATAATAATATAATAATAATAAGCTACTAACAAGATGTTTCTTTCTTCTTTTTTTTCTTCTTTTTCAAAATTTGGTTTTGTTGATCGAAGGCTGCAATATAGCATGCTAGATGTCTTCTTAGGAAGTTGGGCTGGGATTTGCGACTTGTAAAATTATTTTAAATCGTTTTGAGTCCGACCAGTTTTTTGAAAAACATTTTAAAGTCTTTGCGTCTTGTAAAAATATTTAAAATCATTTTAGGTTGCTTGATGCCTAGTTTTATCCCTGGCTTGAGCTTAATTCTTGATCCCATGTTACCGTCATGATCTCCGGATGTTCTTGCTAATTTCATTTGTCTCCGTTTTCCCTGGGACAAGCATTAGAATTCAGCTTAAATATTTGCAGGGAGGTGGTGTTCATTATTATGTGAAAGTGTATGTTTTGGTTATTTTGTTATTTATTTATTAGCTAAAAGGTAGTTTAGTCATTAAGACTACTTAGGGTTTAGATTCTAGATTCTATTCTATTTATATTCTGTAACTTATGTTATGTTTAAGTCTTTTTTGATGAATGAAATAATAGATTATTTCTTTGCTCTCTTTTCTATCATTGTATCATAGCAAGGTTGAAACCCTAATCACTGTTGGAAAAGTTCAGTTGTCGGAGAAGACCTGAGCCATAGTTGAACTTGTTGCAAAACCCTCGCAAACTCTTTGTTGCAGACCTCTGTCGTAAAGCCCTTTGTCAAAACCCTTCGCCGACCACCGCCGACCACCCTACGAGCCGTGTCAACCTGCGATTTAACCTTCTCACCAACTTTTGACCTTCTGTTACAAACAACCTTCGACCCTCGTTGCATATCTCACAAAACCCTTTGCCAAAACCTTAGTCAAAAACCTTCATTGCAGATCTGCAAACCCTTCGTCCAAAACCCTTAATCGACCACCGGTGAGCATCGCTGACCATCCTCGGATCTCGTTGACCCTCCCATGAGCTTCGCCGATGCACAGAGGGTCACGTTGGCCCCTCACCAGACTTCGACGACCTCGTCAGACCTGTTAGGGATATATAATATAAGTCATACTTTTGTATAATGGATTTTGATATTTATTTTATTCATTAATAAGATTTGTTATTTCCATTTTAATGAGAATCTGTATTAGCAATATTTGCATTGCATTATTTATTTAATGTTATGTATGCGTGTCTTTTATTCTACATTATAGATGATTTAGTGTGTAGAGTTCAGTTTACATATAGAAGATCAGATTATCGGTCTTTGTAGAATATCAATATTTTTGTTCACAGTCCTAGATGGAATTGGACACACCATCAGTAGGACTATAGTATAGTGTTTTAATATGTCTGTTTTGATTATGAGGAATGTTATTGTTCCAACTCACTATGCTAGTATACTTTGTGTATATTGAACCGGACCGTCTTAAGGTAATTATTTTTACTTTGGATTTATCCAATATAAGATTTTTTAATGAGTAAGGTCCATCCTCATAAAAGTTTTAACGCGTAAGGTATTTTTGGGACAAAAATATCCTAGAACAGATAAATTTATATGTGCCTTTTCAAAACATGTATAAAGAACACAGATAAATTTATCTGTCTTTTATTAAAAAGCACGTGTAAAGAACAAAAATAAATTTATATATGCCTTTTCAAAACATGTATAAAGAATACAGATAAATTTATCTGTTAAACATAAATAAGCTGACAGATAAATTTATCTGTTTGCATTATCTGTATTAATATGCAAATAAATAAATTTATCTGTTTGCATATTAAATAGATGAATATCAAACAGATAAATTTATCTGTTTGCAGGATATTTTCGGGAGAAATCACGTAATTGGATTCGTGTTAAAATTTTTGTTAATGGATCTTGCGCGTTAAAACTTAATTTTTTGGATATTTGACTGAAATTCCCTTATTTTTATACTGATTGTATAAAATAATTAATATCCTATAGTTATTATGAGTGTTTATACTCTTATTCCCGAAATAATTAATAGACACAAATATTTAGTGTTTGTTATTTTGATTAATGAAAGAGTGAGACCTTTTATATGTTAATAAGCTCGGTGAATTGGATAATGACATTACGTATATGGTAAATATTAATTATTAACGGAATTCATGTCCCTGTATTGGGATTGATGATATCCCTTTAAGGAAGCTTATAAATTTTGATTATGTAGCTTATAAATTTTGATTATGTCTAACCCTGTAAATGGATTTTGTATCCGACATATCAATAAGTTAAGTGGGTATATATATATATATATATATATATATGGAAAGTCTTAAGAAAATTGTAAGTGGTTAGTTAAAAAAAATTGTCAGTAATTTAATTTAACCAACAAGTATTTGTAAGTGTTAATGTAACATATTAGAAGAATGAGAGAGTTTAAGATTATATAAATAACCCTCAACACTCCCCCTCAAGCTGGTACATATATATCATGAGTACTAAGTTTGGTATAAATGTATTTCACTCGTGAACTGCTCAAAGATTTGATGAATAAATCTGCTAACTGATCCACTGTCTTCACATAACTAGTGCGAATCACATTTTGTAATAGCTTTTCTCGAATAAAGTGACAATCGACTTTAATATATTTTGTTCTTTAATGGAATACTGGATTGGATACGATGTGAACTGCTGTTTGGTTATCACATAACAAATTCATAGGATGAGAACGTTAAAATCTAAGTTCCTTTAGCATATGTTTCAACTAAATCAACTCACAAGTGGTCTGGGCCATAGCTCGATATTCGGACTCAGCACTAGATCGAGCAACAATAGTCTGTTTTTTGCTTTTTCATGAGACCAAATTGCCTCTAACAAATACACAATAACCAATAGTTGACCTTCTATCAGTTGGAGATCTAGCCCAATCTGCATCCGTATAACTCTCATTCGAGTATGGCCATAATTATGATATAATAAACTACGGCTTGGTGCACTTTTAAGATATCTTAGAATACGTACAATGGCAGCCTAATGACAATTCCGTGAAGCATCTAAAAATTGACTGACAACACTGACTGACAACACTGACTGCAAAAGAAATGTCTGGTCTAATAATAGTCAAATAATTTAACTTTCCAACCAATCGTCGATATTATCCTGGATCTATGAACAACTCACCTTGATCTGCAACTAATTTTGTGTTGGGGTTTATAGGTGTGTCAATAGGTTTGGACCCTAACATTCCTGTTTCACTTAATAAATCAAGAACATATTTTCTTTTAGACAAGAAGATGCCCTGGTGTGATTTAGCCACTTCGATTCCCAAATATTATTTCAACCTTCCCATATCTCTAGTGTGAAATTTGGCTTGGAGAAACGATTTCAATTCCTCAATACCATTATAGTCATCACAAGTGATCATAATGTCATCCACATACACAATTAGCAGTATCTTGCCCACTCCAGTATGCCAATAGAAAACAGAGTGATCTACGCCACATCTTTGAAGACCAAAACTAGTTACAGTATCAATAAACCTACCAAACCAAGCATGAGGAGATTGTTTGAGCCCATATAATGACTTTTTCAAACGACAAACTAAACCGAATGATCTAGTAGTGGGGAGACCATTGAGGAAGTAGTAGAGACAGGTGGGGTCAACTCGACATGAGTGCGACGAGTGTAAACCTATAGGTTAGGACGACTTAAAAGTTCAATAGCAGTACTGGATGATAAGGATGGACTAAGGAAAAGAGGACTAGGGACGGGAAGAGGAAGATCACAAACCAGACTATCCGCAGAGAGTCGTTCAGAATAATATGGGGTAGACTCAAAGAAAGTCACATCACGACATACAAAAAACTTATGAAGACCATGGATATAATGTCGATAACCTTTCTGAGTATGAGAGTAGCCTAAGAAAATACATTTAAGAGCTCGAGGATCAAACTTGTCACTACCGGGAGCAAGTTGATGGATAAAACAAACAGAATCAAAGATGCGCGCACCGGGGGGGGTGTTAAAACAACCAGCGGATCATTGGAAAAGAGAATAGAGTGAGGACTATGTCCCTTAAGTACGGATGAAGGCATACGATTAATTAAGTAACAAGCGGTTAAAACAACATCACTTCGAAAAGATTTGGGAACATTCATTTGAATTAAGAGGGTCCGTGCAACTTCAATCAGATGTCTATTTTTGCGCTCGGCCACTCTATTTTGTTGTGGAGTGTAAGAGTAAGAGGATTGATGAAGGATGCCAGATTGAGTCATGAAATTACTAAAGGAATGAGAAAAATATTCTCTAGCATTATCACTGCGCAAGATGCGAACTTTAGTATTAAACTGAGTTTGAATTTCAGCACAAAAGGTACAAAAGATTGAAAATAATTCTAAACGACTTTTCATTAAATAAAACTAGGTAACTCGAGTACAATCATCCACAAAAGTAACAAAATATCGAAATCCCAACTTAGAAGTGACACGATAAGAACGCTAAATATCTGAATGAATTAACATAAGAGGACTCAACTCTCGTTTATTAACCTAGAAAGCAAAAGGAACACGATGATGCTTTCCCAATTGACACGACTCACAATCTAAAATTGAAATAGAACGTAAACTAGGAAATAAAAGTTTTAAGTTGTCAAATGATAGATGACCAAGACGACAATGAATCTGAAGCGGAGAAGCAATAGCAGGATATGCAGAAGGAGAAACTGCGGATGATGCCTTAGTGTCCAAATAATAGAGACCACCTGACTCACGTCCTTCGCCAATTGTTTTCCTCATCACCAAATCCCGAATGACAACAGAATCAGGAAAGAAATAAATAAAACAATTAAGATTTTTGGTAAGTTAATTCATAGACATCAAATTAAAGGGAAAAGAAAGAATATATAAGATAGAAGACAGAGAAAGCGAAGGCGTTAGTTGAATGGTGCCTATGCCTTCAACAGAAGTGGTAGAACCATCCGCTAAAGTAACACGGAGTAAGGAAGATGAAGACTGGAGATGAGAAAAAATCTGAGATATACCTGACATGTGATCAGTGGCACCGGAATCAATGACCCATGGGCAAGATGGAGAAGAAGATGAAAGATAAGCAGTAGGGGCACCTTTTTGTGCTAGAGATGCAACTGGAAGAGATGCCTGCAAAGTCGCCTGATACTGAAGAAACTTAGAGTACTCTTTCTCAGAAATAGTGATATTCTTTTCCTTAACCGGAGTAGAGGAAGAAGGGTGAACATTGTCGAACATCACAGCATTAGCAAACCGGGAAGGGTTGCCAACAAGATCTCAACATGTCTCTCAGATATGATTCTGTAAGCCACAATTGGAACACTGACGAGGTGGACCTCGACCTCGGCCACTACGATCACCACGAGAACTATCGATGCGACTACCTCGAGAACCACCACTGCCTCGGCCATGACTACTAAAGTGATCACCTCGGTGCTGTGTAACTAGAGCTGAACTATCAGAATTGTCTTGAGAAGAACTATTAGATCCCTGGGAACTGCCCCGAGAAGTAGTGCACAAGATTTGAGAATATGCCTCGGCAAGAGAAAGAAGCTCAGCCCATGCTAAAATTTGAGAGCGAACAGACTCAAATTCATTTGTGATGGGAAGAGCCACATTTAACTCTTCATGAAGTCGCTTAAGTGTCACAAAATAATCTGTAACAGACTTATCATCATGTTGCAACTGATGTATTCTACTGAAATATCATACATACGAGTAAGATTACTGGAATATAACATTTGAATGTACTCCCAAATTTTCTTGCAAGTGTCAAGATGAGTACACATATTGACAATATGTGACTCCATAGAATTCCATAACAATGTAACAATCTGAGCATCCTCTTGTTTCCATTCAGGCTTTCTCTTATCATCAGATGGACCGGACATAGTCAAGTGATTTTGTTTACCTTGACCAGTTAAGGCAACTTTAACGGCTTTGGACCAATACAAATAATTAACTCCATTCAACTTACGAGTAGTGAGTTGTGGAATTGTAAATTGAGGAATAGATGATTTGGAATCCATAACGAAACACTGAACAATTATCTTGCGCAAAGAAACAAAAAATCACAACTTACAAAGAGGAAACCCTCAAACACAAGGTCATTCCAAAGAAACCCTCAAACACAGAACAAATTCATCCTCAAACACAAGGACTGCGGCAACTGTGGCTGGAAACCCTCGTAGATTCGTACAAACTGTTTATACCAAAGAAGCAGACAAGTTCATCCTTAAATACAAGGACTGTGGTGACTATGGCAAGAAACCGTCGTAGATCTGTACAAACTGAGTCGCGACCGTGACTGTGATGGACGGCTGTGGCGCCAGCGACTGCGGTGGACGTTGGCGACTGGAGTGGATGGTAGAGGCGGCGATTGTAGCAGATGAGTGGTATCGGTGACTGTGGAGTCGCGATGTGGAATCGCGACGCGATGAGTCGTAAAGGCGATGAATCGCAATGGCGATGGTGACTGTGGTGGATAGCGCCGGCGTCGGCGGTTGTGGTGGATGACGGTGTCGGCGACTGTGGTGGATGGCTGTGTCGGCGGCTGTGGTAAATGGTGGCGGCGTCGGCGGCGTCGGCGGCGTCGGCGGCGGTTGTAGGGTTAGGGTTAGGTTTTGTTTTTTTTAATCTCTCAGGAATTTTAGCTCTGATACCATGTTAATGTAACATATTAGAAGAATGAGAGAGCTTAATCTTAAGAGTTAGCTCTTCTAACTATTTATATTAAACCAAATATTGTAAGATTACATAAATAATCCTCAACAATAATCTTAACATGGGGCACTGTGCAGAGCTGCTGTGCATCAAGCTCTCCTACTCTTCAACACTTCTCCCCCTCTCTACCCAGTCAAAATGCTAACCATCTCTTTCTCGAACATCGAGTCAACTCAAAAAACAAGCAAAACAAACTCCTATAACTCTCCCGAAAATTCACAATGAAAAAGAAGATGAGCAATTGTAGAGGAGAGCAAATAACCAATCACCCGCTCATCCCGCCCGACCCCGAACCGAAAACAGAGTTTTTGGTCGAATTTGGCATGGTGTTCGGTCAGAAGTGGGTCTATACCCCAATTAAAAATCAAATCTCGGTCGGATTACGGGTCATGCTCAAGAAACTCGCTTCACCCGTTCGACTGATAACATTGTAGAAGAATTTCTTTATCTCTACATGGCATCATTTGACCAGGTAGTGAGAGGACCCTATTTCATTCAAAGATGAGTTGTCACCTCCATTCTCGTTCTAGTGAAAACCCTAACATCTCTCTCTCTCTCTCTCTCTCTCTCTACAGTTCATATAGACAGTCACACTGACGACGACAAGAAGGGGACTTCAAGATCTGAATCCCTTTCACTTGCATCACAACCATGAAATTGATTTGAGGCGATTTTGGTTTCCAAATAAGTTGATGTTCCTATAATTTTTTTGTAGCTTAGGGCTGCTTGATGTTTTGGATTTCAATCTCTAATTCATGTTTCACCGCATAAACCTTAACTCGAAGACCTAACCAAATCCAACTGCGAATCCGAATTCTTGCTTCAGACGGTTCTAATTCCATGGTCGGTCGAAAATGGATTCCAATTCTTTTCATCTGATAGGTTCGGTCTAAGCAAAAGACCATAGTTTTTAAAAACGGTTGTTGCCGTTACGTAACGACGTTATATAATGGTTTAGGTGATCTTCGTTACCTATTACGGCCAATTTTGTGGTGTGAAGGAAATTTATAGGTATAACGGCCGGTGCACCTTTCGTAACGGGTGTAACGGTGATTGAACGGCCGTAACGGGCCGAAAATGTGCCGTTACGCCCGTTATTGCTTGAGTAACGGGATTTTAGATCATGAATTTTCTAGTTTCGTTTTTTTCATCAATAGATCTCATATTTTATATTATTTTCAATATAAAATTATTCATAGTAGCTTGATAAGCTAAATATTACTTGGATGTTGTGAGATTTGCCTCAATTCTCTCCAATTTCACAACAATTGGCTAATTTTTCTCTTTGTTTTTAACTTTCAACTTTTTGATTGGTTCATGCTTCCGCCAATTTTGCTAACAGTTGAATAACATGTTTGTTTCAAGATCCATGTTTCTTGAAGATTCAATGTCTATGAATTTAAATTTTTTGATGCTCCGCAGTAGGTAGGAAATATGGTCATCGAGTTTTCAAGTGCTCAAGTGTTTTACTTTTAAGAAAATTGTTCAAGATTGAGATTGGCTGAAATACCTGTGAACAACGCATCCGTCGCCTCTTTTTTAAGGCTTTCATCATTTGACAAATCTATTGTACGAGAAATGTGATGTGAGAGTTCCATTAGTGTGAATTTTGTATTTACTTGTTTATAATTATTAATTTGAAATAGACTATATAAAAATTGTCAATTTTAACTAGATTATACAGTAAAAAATTAGGACATATATTGAAGCATGTCCAGAAAGTAAACAAAATTCACTATAAATTATTTTAAATCCAATAAAATTACTTTTGGAAGAAAAACATGTGAATTAGTTATTTTTTATTGAGTTGTGCGAAAATAAAAATTTATGGCTCCTGGTACCGCTACCGTTACACTACGATCATTTCGCGTCGAAACCATGCCGCTGGTACCGTTACCATTACGTCGACCGCTACCGCTATTTAAATCTATGCAATGAACTCTCCACCTTTTTACATAAACAATACTAGTTGGCATGCCCCACACGGATAAAGATTATCAAGAGCGAGAATCTTCTCGTGCAATGGATGACCACCCAAATAAAAACCTCCATTGAAGGAGTTGCCACCTTCCACACACTCTGCTAAGGAGAAGTCACTCCCCGGCTCCCAATGAAGCACCTATCAAAAGATTTGACTGTAAACATTCCGCTACGTTCCCCTCTCCACTTATCTAGATCTAACCCGACTTTCCCTCCTCTATGATCGTAAGTTTTCTCAACATCTAGATTAGAGATAACCCCAGGCAGTCCAATCCTAAGCCTGAGGTCAACACACTCACTAGCTACTACCTTCATATGAAGAATTTACCCACCTCCCGCAAAAGGAGTAGCAAAAGGAGTTGAAGTCTCTACTATTAATGGGCCTGAAGTCTCTACTATGTTCTGCCCCCACCCTTCTTAGGGACTAGAGTAGCAAAAGGAGTTGTCCTTTCAAAGGTCCCATAGCAAATGTGAAACAAACCCGTAACCTCCACCTTGATCACATCCCAACAATGCCAGGAAAAAGCAGCTATGAAACCATCATGCCTAGGGGCTTTATCCCCTTCCATCTTGCACAATGCTCTAACTACCTCTTCCTTAGTGAAAGGTTGCTCCAACAACCCTTGCGCCAACAACCTTCTCTCATCAACAACAATGACATCAAACTGGAGTTCATCAAGACGGGGCCTTCATCCTACCTCCTCCTAAAACATATGACGATAAAACTATGCAATCCCCTCTCTAATATCATCCTCTTCAGATGATACCAAACCATCTGCACACACCTTCCTAATTAGATGAGATCGCTTGTGGGCATTAGCCACCATATGAAAGATTTTGGATTTATGCCTCCAATGAACTTCCTCTAACTTAACCAGCCTGGCGAGCCCTTTAGGACCTCCCTATGCCTCCTCTCCACGTCAAGTGGGGCACCGGCTGCCTCCTTCGCATTAAAGCCATGAATATTTTCAATAACCTTATCCTTTTGAACGACGAGTGTACTAAAAACTTAGCATTCCACCTTTTCAGTTATGCCTTAAGCATGTTTAACCTCCCAACAAGGATGAAAGACGGGACTCCCTCCACTGTGAAGCTACTCCACTGTCCAACCACTCCATCCTGGAAGCCATTTGTAAAAGCCTAAATTTTACTATATTAATAAGTATGAATATTGGCAATATTGTTATTTAAAATACTTAAAACAATTTATTGTGTTATACCAACATTGTTTTTTTTTTTTTGTGATTTAACATTCTTTTTGACTGTAGCATAGGCTTTTGTCGGGCTTTCATCCCTTCGCCTATAGCCTGCGGCTTAGCTTTAGTATCGCTCATAAAAAGAGAAAGGGGCGGCTATCCACTGTGAGTCGTTTCGATTGTAGAGAACAAGTCTCCCCTTTTTCGAGTGAAGAAAGAATATTTAGGTGTGGGTCAACTCCACCCAAACATATTTCGTTGTGTTTTCAAGTGTTTTTGTTTTTCACTTTTGAAAGGTTTTGAAAACATTTTAAAAATGTTTATGAAACATTTCCATTTTAGTGCTAATTGAAACAACTTACTGAAACGAAATTCTTATCTTGCTTATGAGCTTTCTGTTATTAACCGGCCTCAAGAACGGCTGATTTGAACCTATCTTGGCACTAGACACATAGGGCATGCAAATCCACCCACAAGACTCGTGCACTAGATAAGTTAGGATGTTGCCAGTGGGAGTCAAATGCGCGATCTCCGAGTTTTCGGTTGATTCCAATGACGAACTTAAACTGCTATGCTATCTTAGAAGGTTTCCTTACAAACTTGAAATCTTTGAATTGGAAATTTTGAGCCCAATTTGTGCACATATACAACAAATGTTAAACGATAAGGATGGAAGTGCATGGTGATTTGTGCAATTAGTTGTTTTTTTATCTTTTTATTGACAAGTTGAAATTAACTATGCTACATGGATTAGGTACTTGTGTGTCTAAGCAATGGTCACAAACTTTGAATTGGATCTTAGAGCCTAAATTGTGCACAAATGAAAAAAATGTTAAACTAAGGTGGTTATCTTATTTCGTAGAGTATAAAGGTGCTGTTTGGAAACATAGAGCATTAAGTATGGGTGCTTACCTCATTTTGAAGTGACCATATCCCAAAAGTCACCAATCTAAACTTTGATTCCATGAGCATGCTTGCTTGGTGCATATCTATGTGTACATGTTGGATGCTATCTTATACCGTTAACCGAAGGTCATATATTTGATACGGGTACGTTATGAGAAGAGTCTGTATAACATAGATTGCCATAAACTTATATGATTTGGATATGGTTCAAGTGACAAAGCTCGGGTTGTTTGGAGATACATGGTGAACGGTTTTTTTGGGTTATATGATTGGAAAGTACTACCAAAGTCTTTCAGCAGTAGGTTTTAGGGGACAAAATTTGTTACTCGGCTTCATTATGGTCTTCAATGTCTTTCTTTTAAAAGGGAACTACTATATTTTTGATCTCTGGAGACTTAGAAGCCAGTGTGTAATGTCATTTTTATTTTCTTTTTGTTTTTGGTCGACCTCTTGCCCAGTTGTACTTTTTGTATATTTTCTTCTTCATTGTCATTCAAAAGTTGCATACTCTACCGTCTAAACACAATTTTGTTAACACATTGTCTGCAATGCCATTTCATAGTCTGAATTTTTCTCGTTCAGATTATGATCCCGGATGCCATGCTACCAACAAGTAAACAAATAAATTATAAATAACATTTCGAATCGGGACTGAATGAGAAGCAAATTTGGTTCTTAATATCAAAGAAAATTGGAAGCACTTGGTTCTTTACTCTGCTGATATTTGAGTTTTTTCTGTTGTTTGTGTGTGCGTGCGCGTGCATGGTAAACTCTGCTTTTCTTCGGATGAGTACATTTTGATGCTCTGTATGAAAAATGCATTTCTTAATACTCAATAGAATACATTATGACATAAGTGGTGGTTGGTGTTTGTCGAATGGGGTTAAACTAACTTCATTTATGCTTTGACTTCTGCAGGCTGCAGCACTAGCGATGGATGAGTCAATTTTAGATGCTGATCAGGTGGAAAATCTTATAAAATTTTGTCCTACTAAGGAAGAAATGGAACTTCTTAAGGTGATTCGTATAGCATAAAGCATCACGTGCTTAAATATTCTGTTATCTATGTTATCATTCTTTTTAATTTTCTTCTATTTTCCCTTCCATTTGTATTGATTTTCATATCTATGGCTGTTTAGGGTTACACTGGTGACAAGGAGAACCTGGGAAAATGTGAGCAGGTCTGTAAACCAGATATATACTTTTTTATTTGTTGATTATGATAGAGACCAGAATATTTGAGCACTTACAGATCAGAATGTTTGGCCAGGAAAAAAGTTCTCTCCTTGTTGCATTAATGAATGATTTTACTTGACTAACTTGTTTCAACATGACTAAACTTGATTTGGTTTTGCTAGTTGTATAGGGCGCATGTATAGTTATCTGTATACTTGAGGACCTAAACGACCTTAAATGTTCTTCTTTTATTATTTTTTACTAGCATAATACCCGTGCTATGCACTTATTTTTATAAAAATAAATTTAATATATATATTGGGTAGTTTTTTCTAATTAAATTTAATGGGAGGTCCATAATCTAAAAGCATTCAAAAGATTATTATGTGTAAATAATTAATAATTATTATATGTGTAAATAATTAATAATACCAAAATGTCATCTTATTAATTAAAGAGCCAATCCCAAAATGACATATGTATTATTATATTTATAAAATCAAAATTATGAATTTTTTAAGCTTTAATTGTAAAGAGCTACCAATGTAGAGTAATAATATATATAATATAGACAATTGTTTCGCAATTTAAGGAAAATTAGTTAGATGTGCATTAAAAAATAAATAAATAATCATTCTTAACATTTATTCAACATTTTTAAATTAAGAATATCTAACAAATTAATCATGTTAACTTATGAAATTAGTGTATTATTTACAAAATTGTTCAATTCGTGTACTGCGGGGATTTTATGCGTTTTTATGCATAAAATCATCATTCTTAACATTACTCATTATTTTTAAATTAAGAATGTCTAACAAATTAATCATGTTAACTTATGAAATTAGTGTATTATTTCAAGATTAGTGGGTATTTCACAATTAATTTATGGATACTCTTCTGGAATAATCTATATAAATGATTTATTTCCTATTGTACCAAATGTACTTCCATCTTTTAATGCAAGTTTGTGGGACATTTATGAAAATAGTTGAATATACACTTTTCCTTTCAAGGCAAATTAGTGAACACTTTCCAAATTAGTGGATCTCTAATAATGTTTTAAACTTAAAGATAATTAATGTTGACCAATCATAACATGACGTGTGTTATTCTTAAATTAAAAAATTTTAAAAATTGAGAAAATTAGATTGAAACTTTTAAGTTCAAAGAGGTGTCAATATGTTTCTATAATATAATAAATAGATTGTATGTTAACTCTCTCTCCCTCTCTCTCTCTGTCTATGTTTCTCATTTTATGTACATATATTTATCCTATCTTGTGTATTTAATTTGTTTAAACTTTTTTTAAAGGTTGTGTAGACAGAGAGAATAGTTTAGAAATAATTTTCTCATTCAATCAATCAAATCCTGAATTACACAAATCTCTACTTATAGAAATTACAAGGGTCTAAACTAAGAAATGAATCACTAATTAGTCTACCTAATAAAGATATATT
>JAULJZ010051853.1:0-13982 GCA_032270985.1 Heliamphora pulchella
GGGGGTGGTGGCTAAAGACATAAAATAACCAAGAGAAGCAAAATTACCCTTCTTGTCGGTATGAGTCCTAGTTTGTAATGCCTATTGGAGTTTCTACCTCATGGAGAGAGCTTGTGAATCTTTTGTTTACCAATTGACAGGAAAGATGCTTCATACTTCAATTAAAAAGATTGGTTTCACAGCTTCTATTTACTATGTTTGGAGAGAATGTAATAATAGAATTTTTAACAAGGTGAGACAAACGGAAGCTGGTATCATTAATGAGATCGTTGAAAATGTTAGAAATAGGCTCGTCTCAATAGGCAATTTAAAGAAAAGTGCAGCATGTGAGTGGTTCCAGTGAAGCTGGAACTTGCCTGACTCTATTTTCAGATGAAGTGGTTCTTTTACGGGACTGCGCAACTTATGTGTTATTGTAGCAGATTACAGGTTTGATATTGGGAATTTCTAGGTCGATATGAGAGACTGACTTGATTGTATGGTACTGATTGGCCAAGCACAGCGCTGTGCTATTATAGAGATTTGCTGTTGTGCACGGTGCTATGCCACACAGGTGCTGTGCTTAGCCGACTTGCTGTTCTGTTACTGTTATGCCGCGAGCCCTGCTTTACATTATGCAAGGGTTGTATCTTGTTGTCGTCTATCCCCTTCTCCATGCGGGGCGTGCATGAAATGTCTAACCCATTCTCCATCTGTGGTGGCATGGAACTTTGTGCCTAGTCATGCAGGATGTGCATGGCATTGTGTGCATTGTGTGCGTGGTTTTGAGGCTTTCTCATCTCTAGTGGCATTCGATGTCGTCCCGATTATCACGTTATGGCCTAGGCATCATTGGTGTTGCGATGGTTGTAGTATCCCATGGGTTGGTTTCCTTATCCATGCGGGCGTGCATTGAAGGTTTTGGTCCTTGTCCAAGATAATTGTTACTTGTGGTTGGTGGTCTTTAGGTGTTTCCCGTCAATAGGTTTGTTGGTTTGTTTAGATATGTTCTCTCTTTAGGGGTGGCTTTGTTTGGTATGGCATGGGGTATGCCCTTTAAATTTGTGTTTTTCTTTCTCTTTTTTCCCTTTTATAATACGTGTACTTACCCAAAAAATAAAGTACCTCTTTTAACTTTTTTTTGAAAAAAGAGAAGGGAAAAAATGTTAGATTGATTGAAATAATGTGACCTTTTGGCTTTTAGGTTGTTTGGGATAGGTTGTTACTTTTTGTTAATGTTAGGGTAAAGTGTCAAAATCTTAAGATTATGTTTATAATTTTAGTCAAAAAATAATTCGGAAAGGCAATCGCCGAAATAAGCTCAAGGTTAAAATTTTTTGATATCAAAAAATCAAAAATAAAACCCGGTATAATTCCTAAAGTTAGTTTAGGATTATACCTATTGAAGACCGATTGGATTGATTTCGTTTATTGCCAAAAACTTTAGTCAACAAGCTGCCGATGTGAGACTCGATTTCTTTTGTTTTTGTAATATTAATGCATGATGTGTTGGTTATTATTTTAATCGTTATAGAAAGACATATTTTTATATGTTTTATGTATGTGTTGGTTTAGATATGCATGTGGGTTTCAATTCTGGTCCTGCTTAGGTGTTGTAGCGAAAGTTATTCTTTTTGGGTCAGGACCGCTCGATCGGTCCTTAGATTGCTCGAGCGGTCTGTCTGCATGAACTAGGTATAAGACAATTCATAGTCTTGGTTTTTCAACCAAAGCTTCTCTTACAAGCTTCATTAACTCCTTTTTTTTTGAAAAAAAAGTTAGACCTTCTGCCTTCTCTCTAGCTTTTGGCTTGGTTTGAACTCGAATCTTGGCATTAGGATAGTAGATCCTTGAACGGAATCTCGTTTTGGCAACTTTAGTTTTTTGCCGGTGTTTAAAGTTTTGAGTTTTTAACTCTCCGAGTTAGGATTCTAGACTATCTTTCTTTAAAATGGTGTTACATGTGATTTATATGCTTTTTTTTACCGTTTTAAAATACTATAAATGTTTAACTTTGTGTTTAAACCTCATTCGGTTGGATAAAAAGCATGATATGCGTTTTTATGGTTTATTACAAAGTTGGTGGATGTGTATGTTCCTGGTTTTCGAAAAGGTGAGTTTGAAAACTGGAAGGATTTATGTAAATGTTCCGAAAACATGATTTTTGGAGGTTTAAAGCTAACCCTTAGGGTTGAGCCTTGGTTTTAAACGATTTGATTGAGATTGTGAAAACATTTTGAAAATGCGGGTCGGTTTCCATGATTATATGAACGACATGGTTGCATGTCGCTGGACGTTTTGTATATGACTGCGTGTATTCACAAACGTTTTCGTAGTTTGGCTATGCGCTGTTTTAATGATTCCATAGATGTGCCGTAACAATATATGTGTACTTGGGCCGCCAATGCTTCTATGTGAAAGTCTAAAAATTTTGTACAAGTAGGTGTTTCGTTCTTTCGGGTTAATCATCGTAAATGAAATGGTTGCTCCAGTGGGAGGCGTTTGTTGTTGTAGCTCCATATAGAACTTGTTATTACCTAGCGGGTCATTGGATGTCCCGGACCTAGGCTAATGGGCGAGAGTCTATAATTGTTATTTTTGTCCCTGGTGCGACAGAATTGGTACATAGGAATCATTGTGGGTTGTGAAAACTTGGTTTGGAAAATAACATGTTTATATTTGATAAACTGTGGATGTTATGGGATTATATAAAAATTTGTGGTTTTGAGGATGAAAAACCGTTTTGAGGCTTGTGTAGTCGAGTTGTTTATATAATCCGTGATTGCATGTTATGCTTTTACTTCTTGATAGTGTGTTCCTATTGGGATTCGGCTCGCGTTATGAAATTTTAAAACTTTTCAAGTGACATAGTTGATCACGTGGGTTGATCTCGGTGAGCCCCAGTGGAGGCGAAGACAAAACTCTCTTTTATCGTTTTTAGTAGCTTTGTTGATCGATTGTTATTATTGGTTGTTAATGAATCATGTATTGATGTAATATGTTTTAGTATTGAAAGCATATGTATTATAATCTTTCTGGCCGTGGTATCGATGCATGTATGTTTCCATGATGACGAGAGGAGTCTCGGGTTGGTTGTTTTAAGTTTCTTGGGTGCATCAAACGATTTCTGTTTGGTTGGTTCAACGTTTTAATAAATCATTTTCGGTTGATTTCATGCTTTATATCAACGTTTGTGCCTCGAGGGAGGATTTTGAGCCTCGTTTTAGCATGTTTTAGTGGGCTTGGTTATGCCTTGAAGTTTTCACTGGTTCAAGAGTTGGATTTTCAAAAGTAGTGTTTTGAAAAAAGGGTCCAAAGGCAGACTGCTCGAGCAATCTATTGGGCGGTTTTTGCAATATTTCTGTTTTGTGTTTTGTTGAAAAACCAGTGTCCTTGCAAGGACTGCTCAAGCAGTCTGGGCAATTTTTGTAAAATTTTATTTATTTTTTTTAACGCTTGGCTCTTGTGGACTGCGACCTTAGTCTTTTGAGCTATTCTTTTACGTAAAATAAACCCTAGGAGGTGAGTCTTTCAAATGTTTTAACGTCGTCTTCAAGTTACGTTCTTTGACTCGTTTGGGCTCGGGTGGTTTTGGTAGATTATGATATCCCAAAACGGTTGTTCATGAGTGGTTCGCGTGACCTGGGTTTTAGGACGTGATAAGTTGGTATTAGAGCTCTAGGTTCGAATACCTAGGAGCCACGGGAGAGGTTGCATCGCCATATGAGGATGGTTGCTTGTACTTGATTGCATGTGTTCAAATATTTTGGATAATATGAGAATGTTGTGTATACGTGAGCATGGAGGTTGGACCTTATGATTGATTGATCTTGCCTTCGAGCGTTTGGATTAACAAACTTAGAAGTCAAGTTAGAAATGTGTTTGGCTGACGTACTTTCTAGCAAACAATCTAAGTAGGTTACCTAAATTGACTCGTCATTCTTGTCGGTGCTCCTCGGTATGTGGAATTTGTTTAACATGATATTGAATGGTTAAGTGTTAGCATGATTATGTGATAGGTGTTAACAATAACATGATGTATCGAACCTTAAGTTGTTATGTTCTATATCTCTTTTTTATATGATCTATATCTCTTTCTTATATGAATTGTGTTTTCTCGGAGAGGATGAGGCCGTGGTCGGGATCTTGGTATGGGTCATGGAGGTGTGACCTGGTTGTTATTGATTGTTGCGAGGTAAGGTCATTGGTTGAGTGTTGATCACTTGGTGGGTTATAGAACTTGCTTGTAAGTTATGGTAACTACATGAGTTGATGTCGGCTTTCGTTAGTTACCCGCTATGCATTCGTATGATTATGGTTTTTTTCGGTGCTGTTGAGGCATGGATAATTGGTTAGTTGTGGTAGATGACGTTTCTTGGGGAGTAATACTTTCTGAAGGTAAGTTGTATTACTAGTGACTTTGTGATTAGGTGCGATAGGGCGTTTGAGACCCCTTAGAGATCATCTGTTATGATTGGGTTGTGGGATGGTAATAATCCCTCTTGGTTAAGATTTTGTGTATATGGTTGTAGGTGTGTTGAGGATTATGTGCGTCATGAGCCATGCTATGTCATGAGCCATGTACTTTGGGATGGAGTACGGACGGGAACATAGTGCATGGGAGCGTGTAATTTCTAGCCTAGCGTATTTTGAAATTGCAGAACAAAAAAGGGGTTCTGGGGGTTATCCCTTGCCTGTGGGGTGTTGTTGGTAGTCAGACTAATACTGGATAGCTTTAAACGTCATGTTTCTTATTGAGATTCGAGAGTTGAGTTACGGGTGCATAAGCTTAGAGATGTGCTCGGTTGATTAATCGTGAATTCGAAGATGTGTTTGAATGTGTATGGGTTTTGGTTACGATTCTATTGTGCTACGAGTATTAGTCCTTTGGGAATTTTACGAGAGTAAAGGCTTGTGGTTTGATTGTTGTCTTTATGGTTAGGAGATTATGTTCGGGAATTGTGTTGGGTGAGTACAAGGGTGTGCCTGGACGAGGTTAAGATATGAGTAGTATCAAATCTTGTACAAGACGACATAGTCGCTTTACTGTCTCCCTTGCAAGTGCTAAGTGCACGAGGTTTGAGAAACCCGTGAAGGGGTTTGATGGTGTGGTTGGCTCAGTGCTTAGATGGTGTATCATGAGTGTGATGTACCTTAAGATGTTTATTGAAGGGATAGAGGTTGTTTGTGTTTGAATCTGTGGTTAGAGGTGGGTATGTTGTTTTACCCATGGGAATAAAATGTGGAGTAGTAAAGTTCAATAATGTGTCGTATAGCTTGAGTGGCCTAGGGTTGGCAGGAAAAAATCGTGGATCCAAAATGTATGTATTCGTTCTTATGCTCGGAAAGCAAAAGTGTGGAGGATGTTTGTACAGTCGTGGGAGTTATGGGTAACTTTTGATGAGAAGTCTCAAATTTGGCCTTCTTCAATTAAGCGCCGTGCGATTTCTTTGTGGGTTTGCCTAAACAGTAGGCTTGAGGCTGTAACATGGTTGTTGTTTACCTATTGGGAGTTAGGTTTGTGAAGCGCAACCTATGAGGAGAGGTCTTGGTGTAATGGGAGTGTTTGGGGTTATGCCTCCGTGTATACCAAGTAAAAAGCTTGTAATCCAACGGGACACGTTGTATGGGGTATAAGGAAGTTAATGGTATTTGAGGTGTGTGAACGGAATCTAAATTTGAGAACTAGGTTTGACACATGGTATGATTATCGTGATTGGGGTCGACAACATTTGTATAGTGGTAGTCGATGTCAACTCAAGGATAGAGGGGCAGTGTTCTTCTGAACCAACTGAGAGTATGATGCTGTTGAGTGATAGTTTTTGGTTAAACTTTTTTTTTCTTTAGACGGAGAGAGAGTTTCCTTTTGGACGGTTATCATGTGTGAACTGTTTCATCCTTGTTGGATGTAAATGTCGGGATCTTTGATTGATTCTTGATTTGGCTATTTTCTAAGGAGGTAAAAATCTCCGTGGATCTTGTATCCTTGTGGTCCCTTGGATGGTGCTTTGGGAACTTATACTACCGTGATTGGGTGATTGTAGGATTGATTCTTCGTAGTTTCCTAATGGAGGTTTGTTTGCTCTACCGTGTGAGCATGAGTATTTGGGTTGTGTTCTCTGATATATCGGGTTGGTAGACCTGGAATGCCTGTCCTTTTTGATGGGAGAGTTAGTGTTGAGAAGTAGAGTCTATTTCTGCAGAGATTGGTTGAGGATCATTTGACCAATGTATAATGTATGTTCTGGTTTGTATGGGAATGATGACACCCTTAGCTCTTGTTAGAGAGAGATATTTGCTGAAACTTTTGTGATGGGGTTGTTCATGTGGTGAGTTTATGATGGACCTTTTGTAAGTCTCAATTTACGTTCTACTTGGCATTTCAAACTACTCAGATTTCTTAGAGGTGGTAGTCGGTTGTCCATTTGTAGTGAGGATACAAGTTGTAGAAAACTAAGTTGAGGTTATTAAGAGAACGTGGTAAGGCATGTTTCAGAAAGAATTTTATGTTTGAGAAGCCTTCGTCGGTGTTGCCTGTTGGGGCCAACGTAATTGTTTGGTTTGGAACGAAAAGGCCACGATGAATTGTGTATAAGATGACATTGCTAACTACGGGAGGCGGGTCCTAGTCGGTTACTCGGTGAGAAGGGGATGAATGGGTTGAGGGGCGTTGGTGAAGGATTAAAGAATAATGCGCTAATGTTATCTAATATAGTATTGCTATACGTGCGGCTCGAATGTAAAGGAATGAGGTGAGTGTGTATGCAGGTGTTGACGAGCGACATGGTTGATGATGGTCTAGACTTTAGTATTCGACTCATTGTGAAATGTTGTGGATTCGAAGGACCGACGTACGTGTTATAAGTTTGGGTTGATGCCGGCTGGAGGCGATTATGATTGATTAGAAGTTGAATAGTAGATTAAGAATCAAAGGTTTGATGGTGAAACGTAGGGTTATGTATGAATGTTATGTGGCAACGGGGGATGTGATCGAATTTTTGTCAGTTAGCGTGTATCTATGGATTGTTTGGTCTGTGTGGCGTATCTAGCCTAAGGGACTTATTGAGTTCATGTGATCGTATTGATCTTAATGACTGTGATGCAATGGTGAAAATCTTGAATGTGTAGAGTCTTGGTCTTGACAATGATGTGACACCTAGTATTTTTGCAAGGTGAGAGTTGTGGTTCGCGATGGAGGATCTGATTGAGGATTAGTTGAGGGTAAAGGTTTAGATGAACTATTAGTGACTCATAAGAAGGAAATGTGTTTTTTGGAGTTTCCAGTGAATTGAATGAGTTCCTTTTTCTAGAACCTGCTGTTTGATGTTTTTTGCTCGGAATGAGCGTCTTGTCATCTTCAGTGATGGCATTTCTGGCATACATAGAAGGATGATGTGGCTTCGAGTTTGGTGGTCACTAGTTGATCGTGAAGGCTTGAACAAGATTTTGTGTGTGATACGTGTGACTCCTTGTGAGCAATGTTAGAATTTGACGACGTGTGTTTGGGCTTACGGGAGTAGCCCTTAATGTGCATTTTGATATGTGGATGAGCTAGTTTGTGGCATTACAAACGAGGGTGGGAGTCCTTACGATCTGAAGCAGAGAGTATTTAGGACCAATTTCGATTGTGGATTAGCTTCATGCTGTGCGTTTTATCGCTTGAGTTGGTTGTGTCCGGTGGGGGTTGTACTTCGATGCCTCGGTGGTGTGAGTTGGATCTCGGTCCGACAATGTTTGGATGATCGTAGTGTCAGTGAGACTTTGTTCGCGAAAGCAATCTGTATAGATGTTTATCCTTCGGGAACATGGTTATGTCATGGGACGTCACTCTTGGAGGTTGAGCTACGTTAGTATCTTTACTGTTGTGCAGCGTTGTAGAGTTTTGTATCGGAGATCGTTGGTAGTCGACGATAAGGTAGCTCTGGCTTGAGTTCTAGTGTTGAATTTCGGGAGCGAAATTTCTTTAGGGGGAAGAGTTGCGAGACCCGATTCCTTTTGTTTTTGTAATATTAATATATGATGTGTTGGTTATCGTTTTTATCGTTATAGAAAAGCATTTTTTATATGTTTTATGCATGTGTTGGCTTAGATATGCATGTGGGCTTCAATCCCGGTCTTGCTTGGGCGTTGTAGCAAAAGTTATTCTTTTTGGGGCAGGATCACTAGATCGGTCCTTAGATTGCTCGAGCGGTCTGTCTATGTGGGCTGGGTATAAGATAGCTCATAGCCTTGATTTTTGAACCAAAGCTTCTCTTGCAAGTTTCATTATCTCTCTCTTGAAAGAAAAATCAGACCCTCTGCCTTCTCTCTAGCATTTGGCTTGGTTTGAGCTCGAATCTTGGTGTTGGGAAAGTAGATCCTTGATATACGTGCCGTAGGCTTCACGTTCATCGGAATGGAATCTCGTTTTGGCAATTTTGGTTTTTCGCCGGTGTTTAAAATTTCGAGTTTTTAACTTTTTTGAGCTAGGATTCTAGACTATCTTACTTTAAAAGGATGCAACATGTGATTTATATGCTTTTTTATCGTTTTAAAATGCTATAAATGTTTAACTTTGTGTTTAAACCTCGTTTGGTTGGATAAAAAGCATGTTATGCGTTTTTATAGTTTATTACAAAGTTGGTGGATATGTATGTCCCTAGTTTTCGAAAAGGTGAGTTTGAAAACCATAAGGATTTATGTAAAATGTTGCGAAAACATGATTTTTGGAGGTTTGGAGTTAACCCTTGGGGTTGAGCCTTAGTTTTAAACTATTCGGTTGAGATGGTGGAAATATTTTGAAAATGTTGGTCGGTTTCCATGGTTATATGGACGACGTGGCTAGATGCCGTTAGACGTTTTGCATATGGCAGTGTGTATTTACAAACGTTTTCGTAGTTGGGCTATGTGCTGTTTTAATGATTCCATAGATATGCCGTAACAATGTGTGTGTACTTGGGCCGCCATTACTTCTCGGTGAAAGTCTAGAAATTTTGCGCAAGTAGGTGCTTCGTTCCTTCGGGTTAATCTTTGTAAATGAAGTGCTTGCTCCAGCGGGAGGCGTTTGTTATTGTAACTCTGTATAAAAGTTGTCATTACCTAGCGGGTCATTGGCTGCCCAAGACCTAGGTTAATGGGTGAGAGTCTATAGTTGTTACTTTTATCCCCGGTGCGACAGAGTCGGTATATAAGAATCATTGTGGGTTGTGAAAATCTTGTTAGAAAATAACATGTTGTTTACATTTGGTTCGGTAAAAACTTATAAGTTTTCTTAAAGGGGTATCATCAATCCCGTTCACGAGACGTTGATTCCGTCAATAATTAATATCCACCACATAATTAACGCTGTTATCCAACTCACTGGGATTATAGATCCCTAAAAGATCGCACCCTATAGTGAATCAAAATAACGAATATTAAATATACGTGCCTAATAATTATTTCGGGATTAAGAGCATAAAAACTTATAATAATCATGAGGTGTAAATTAATTTATATAGTATAAAATTAATTATCTCAACGCGGTCCTGTACAATATACACAAAGGGTATTAGCACAACAAGTCGAAATAATTATCGTTCCCCATAATCAAGAAAAATCTACTAAAATATTGTATTACAGTTGTACCGATAGTGTGTCTAATTCCATCTAATACTGTGAATCATAAATTTATATTTTACAAGAACCGATAATTTGGTCTTCTGTGTGTAAGTTGAATTCTATACACCAGATTAAATATTATGTAAAATAAAAGACACCCATGTATGACATTAAATAAATAATGAAACGCATACATTGCTCATTAAGATTCTCATAAAATGAAAAAGTTAATTTTATTATGAAAATAAAATAAAATACTAAAACCAAAGCCATGATTTTTAGTATACAATTCTGACAATCTCTCACTTATACTCAAAATCATGTTGCCATACATTTGACTTCCATACCTTCTACATAATTATTAAAAGTCTTAACTAGTAAACTCTTTGTAAAAAGATTTGCAAGATTGTTTATTGATGCAATCTTGTATTTGGTCACAGCAACATCACCCCTCTGTACAATCTCTCGTATTAGGTGATATTTACGCTCGATGTTCTTTCCATTCTGTGGGCTCTTGGTTCTTTCAAGTTTGCAGTTGTTCCGCTATTATCACAATAAATTGTAATAGCTGACTGTACTAAAGGTACTACATCTAGATCCAGCAAGAAGTTTCTGAGCCAAATGGCCCTCTTTGGCTGCTTCAAAAGCTACCACGTACTCAGCCTCTATGGTGAAATCAACAATGCAGAACTGCTTGATACTCCTCCAACTTATGGTTCCACGTTCCAAGGTAAACATATATCCCAAGGTAGACTTTCAAAAATTCTTATCTGATTGAAAATTTAAGTCTGTGTACCCCAAAGGTACTAGACCATCTGCCTGGTAAACCAACATATAATCCCTAATCCTTTTCAGATACTTGATTTTATGTTTTATCGCTGTTCAATGTTTTTGCCTTAGATTTGACTAATATCTGCTAACCATGCCAACAAAAAAATAAATGTCGGGTCTAGTGCAAAACATAGCATGCATACGGCTTTCTATTATCGAAGTATAAGGATCTGCTTTCATGTTCTCTATCTCAACAGATGTCTTAGAACACTGATTATTGGATAGAGTGATTCAATGCCTGAAAAGGAGAAGCCCTTTCTTGAAATCCTACACGCTACAATGAGAAAAGACTGTATCAATATAAAGTAGCTTGTGATCAACCCAACATTCTCTATTTTCAATCATGCATTTTGTAACGACCCGGTACAGATCCTAGTTGTAACAACCCAGTTGATAACGACCCGTGTAAAGACCCAGCCCAAACCCTAAGTGTTAGTGACGGATAGTCCACGAGACCATAGAACATAGAAGATGTTTAGAATCCTAACTCGAACTGAAAATCCTAAGTTCGGCCCGGAAACTCTAAAAAAGTTCAAAACTCAAGCAACAAAACCTAAGCACCAGAAGAGTCTCCCAACATTCTAAATGAAGTAAATATAATGAAATAATGAGTTAAAAATTAAAAATCCTCATAAATAGGGTAAAATAACCGTTTTGCCCCTAGTACAGCAACAAGTCTTAAAAATTCAAATTTTGACGCATGGATATCCTAAATCAAGGATTTAAGTACAATTAAATAGCAAAGGAAAAAATAACATAAAAAATGCCAAAAATTCCCCATGTTGGCCGACCACCTTGGAAAGAGTGCCAAAAAGTGACTTCTTGCTTTCTTTTTAACTTAAAATGATGAAAAAGGTATTAAATTAAGAATTATGATGATCAAATACTTGTTGAATAAGTAATATACATAATAATATAGTGTTATAGGTTAACAAAAGCAAACAAATCATTATTGAAATTCATACACAACAAAATAAGTCAAAAAATCATATATTGCTAAAATAGCTTAATTTGACTTAAAAGATTACATGTATTTAATAAATTGTTATGAAAACTATGATAATACATGAAAATATTATATTTATCATAAATATACTAAAATAATATGTCACAATAGAAAAAGACACCAAAAAGATACATCAAATTAACTTTTAATGTATTTTCTTGCATAAAAGGGCACGAAAACCAATGTAAGATCCCTTGATTGATGTGGGGTCAGATTTTTGTCCCCCAAACAGCCCCCTAGCTGTATTTATCTTCCCCACATCTGATTTTTAGCCCCCTAAAGTGGAAGCATCTCAAATCATCTGACATCTCACTTACTAAAAAGAGAAAAAAAAAGTATTTTCATGGTACTTTATGTCCCCCTTGTTTTTCCTAGTCTTCTTCTATATAAACGAAGCCAAACACCCTCTTCTTCCCTTCATAATTTCGTGCAAGAGAGGTGAGAGACCAGACCTTCATAGTTCTTGAAATGCTCTATAAGTTTGAGGGAGAAAAAGAAGGAGAAGAAGAATAAGAAGCCAAGGAAAAGCAAGAGGTGTTTTCCTAAAACTAAGTCCTTCCATCCTATTACCCTTGATCCCTCTAAACAAGTAAGTAAAATCTTTAAATCTTGTGTCTAATATCCCTCAAAATATTCCCAACACATCCCTTTAAACACTCTAAAAATCAAGAACCGAAATCAAACCGAAAAGGCGTCGAAGTTGGAAATTTGGGGCTGTTATGTTTATGGGTGATATGAGATGTTGTATGTTGTTATCTTTGAATTTAATGACTTCTAAGTGTGATGGAGCCTTGATATTAAAGTCTAAAACACAAGCATGCAAAGAAATGGAACAAAAACTTGACATGATATAAGAAGAAGACTTGGACCCTAAGAGACTTGATTTTTGAGAACATAGATATTTTTTTCCTAAACTTTGGAATGCCATAACGCAATGTAAAAAATTGATCTAAACATGTTCTTTATGCCCTAATTTAGATTTTTGTGTTATATTTTATTCAAAGTTGGTTTCAACTCATTTGCATAAGTGAAACTCGAGATATTGCAATTTTACCAAAGTATGTCATTTTCTGACCAGTCAACACTACCTACTTGGAAACCCTAGTTTAAAGTGAGATCCGAACTTTGGTCAAAATATGAAAATTGTAGATAACATGTATATCTATCTACCCAAAAAAGAGCACAAAATACGGAGTTTTGATAGGTCAAAATCTCTTTGAAAGTTTCTGTTGAGTTTCAGCCCTCAAGGGTCACTTCTGTCACCTATTTTTCTGTAGACCAAAACCTCTATTTTCAATGACCTATTCTAAAAGTGGTCTACATGAATATTGTAACTAACATATTTAAGTACTTGGTGCCCAAAAATCAAACCTTAAAGCCTCGGGATAATGCCCCAAAATCGTTTCAAATCCTCTGTCCAAAACTGGCTCTGCTGAGTTTTAGCGGCTAACAGAACCTATTTTCTAAAATGGCCAAAAAGTCTAAGTTGTTTCACGCAACTACCCTTAGCTCTAAACATGAAAATTGTAGGGAACTTGTTGAACTTGAACATACTAAAGAATGGGCTCATTTGGACTTGATATGATACCCCAAAACCGAGACGAACAGAAGCATATTTTTTGTAAAATTTTAAGAAAAGTGCTGAATCGTTTTTGCTTAGGATGTTTTGTTCACCCCTTTGCCTTAGGTTTTGACCTTGATGTTAAATATGAGAGTTGTAGAAAATATTTTTCTCTAAATGGTGTATAAAAATCATTACTTGATTCCATGTCTAGATACCCTAAAACCTTGTCGGCCCTTTTAATTTAATACTTACTTTTTGGCCTTAAAAGTTACTAAGTGTGAAATTGAGTACCATTGCTATGAGACCCGTGTCTTTGTATGATGATCGACTTGAATTAGTTGATTAGTGCTTTTAAGAGAATGTATGATGATTTAAAACTCATGCTATCATGTTGAGTCATATCTTGAGAATTGTAGCTTGTGTTTCACATACTTGTACCTTATGCTTTGCGCATTATACCATGAATCTTGCCATGTTAATACCATGCTATAAATTGTTACACTTGAGATCAATGGTACACATCATGAGCATTGTCATTTGCATCCTGGCATGTTTGAGTCCATCTGTGCAAACCGTTGTTGGGATGGGCTGTATTGAGATTGTTGTTCTTGATTCTAAGTCTAGGGCGTCCCTGGTTGCCATTTTCAAAAATATTTAGGCTTATACACCCTGGGTGCGTCCCCGGTGTTTGAAATGATTTTAGTTTACACACCCTGGGTGCGTCCCTGGTGTTTGAGATGGTTTACAGATATTATTGGGCGCCATGGGTTCATCGCTAACACTCTGGTTTTGGTAACTTAGACTTTGAGTTGATACCAAGTGAGCATCCTCGTCTTAAAATGAAAGGTAACGACAATAAGTCCCTTCACGGCAACGACAATAAGTCCCTGAAGCAATATACGACAATGAAAATAAGTCCTTGAGACGGCAATGGTAATAAGTCCCATCACGGCAACGACAATAACTCCTTGAGGCGGCACTGATGATAAGTCCCTGCAGGCAATACCAATAAGTCCCACAGTG
>JAULJZ010051874.1:0-36200 GCA_032270985.1 Heliamphora pulchella
ATATATTACCCATATGTACATGCATACATACGAAGGAAGGGAAAGAAACCCAGTGCCCAACCCGTCCACGCCACCGCCGGTCAGCTACTGTTGACACCATCACCAACGAGGCCGCCGTCGTCGACGCCGTCGACCACCGGAGCTCTGCCGGCGATCACCGTCTGTCTCTCCGTCTCTCTCTCTCTCTATTCGGTATCTTTTTTTTCTCTCTCTCTCTCTCTCTCTCTCCCATTTTCTCTCATCCCCTCACATGATGGTGCCGACACCACCAGCCACCACAGCCATCACCAGCGCCACCCCTCACCATCCCCAAACCCACCATGCACCCACTGAGACCACCGGACCATCGCAAATGACTACAGCCACCGCCACCTTTAATAATTTTTTATTCTTGTTATCTGTATTCACACGGCCACCACTGTGCATGCCACAAATTCTCTATCACCAGCGTTCATTACCCTTTCAGCGGCCTAACGCCACTAGTGAACGGTCCTGATCGTCGAAAAACTACTCCAACAGAACTTAACCAAAAAACTATCGTTTTAAGAAATTTTTGTTAAAAAAAACAGTTTCTAGGCTATCTTCCAACGTTTATAACTGACACCTCGAACCTCCGTTTTGACCACAGTAGTTTTACCTCACTGTCATCTATGCGTAGTTGCGAACGACTAACAAAACTGACGTCCGAATTATCCAAACGCGTGTCCTAAAGTTGGAGGTAGTTTTACCTCACTGTCATCTATGCGTAGCCGTGAACGACTATCAAAACCGACGTTCGAATTATCCAAACGCGTGTCCTAAAGTTGGACGAAAATAACAGCGACAGACCCGACTCAGCAACGCACTGTGCATACCACTCAACCACTGTGACGTTGATATACTGGGACAAAGCATGCATGCTTTGATTCTTATGAATTATATTATTAATTAATAATAATTATTATTATTATAATTATTATTATTATTATAGAACATAATTTTATTCAAATTATGGAAAAGTTAATATTTTAAGAGTTGAGATAAACAAATAATTTTATTAAAACATTATAATTTTTAAGATAAGATAATAATTTGATAAGATAAATTAATGAAGAATATAAAATAAATAGAATTTTCTTAAATAAATTAAAAAGTTAAATTATAAAGTTTAGAAATTCTAAAAAAGGGTTTTAAATAAATAAATAAATATTTTAATAAGTTTTAAAGAAAAATCAGTAAGAGAATAATTATGATTTATCTTTCATTTGTATAGATCACGGACCGGATATTGATAACCAGCATAATTAAGGTAAGTCATCTAATATCTGAGTTAATTACTGTTTCCTATTGACATTCAGTATGAAATAGTGGACATGAAATGATAATATGATAATCGTGATACTGAAAATGAAATTGTGATGAGCTAAAGAATGAGAATGATTATTTAAACGATGTTCTGGCCACTAGAGGACGATAAAGATATTAGCGAAGTGAATGAAATAAGGATGGAACCATGGCCAGATGGCTATGGAATGATCATATTCACTATATATATATCGTATTGTAGGGTCATTCCCTACTAATTGCTGGTTGAACCGTTAAACAAATAACATTCTAAAATAGAGAAAGTACTGTTAGTAATTCAGATATCAATGATTTCACATTAGATTTGTTAACGTACGTTGAATTCTAACATTTTAGGTCATCCATAACAAAGTTGATGATGCTGGACATTACCATGTTTTGCTAGCGCATGTTTTGAATATAGGATATGGTGTATTATGAAATATTTTGTAAACAAACTCTGTGTGTACATATGTAGTACCTCTGGGAGTTGTTTTTGGTAAATGTAAGAAGGAAATCTGAAAAACATCTTCTTTTAATAGAGATGAATGGATGACTCTTTTGTCTATGATTAATAAAAGCTATGCTTGAATTTGAAATGAGAAAGTATAAGAAAGAGGTCTCGGGTAGGTTTTGACTCATTGGCTAGTTATGAACGCCATTCTAGAAATGGGTCGTGATAAGTGTGGACGGATAAATGTGTGCATTTCGGTGTAACTACGAGTAATAGGGCCGAGAGTTCACATTCAAAGTTGAAGAGGCAATTGGGGTCTAACCAAGGAAGTTTTGAGGCTTTGGGGACGATGATCCACAACTTGCTTCATTTACAATTCACACAAATAAAGTCACTATTTGAGAGGAGTAAGACAGTTGTCCAATATAACTCTAACTTTAAGGAGATGCAGAGTAATTTTTTAATTTGCACATTGGAAAGGATTTTGGCCAAGATTAAATGAGCTAATTCAGTTCATTGTGACACAAATGGCATGCAGGTGTGTTATTCGGTGTACACATGAATTACCATGCTCGCATGAGATTGCCAATTTCCTAAGGGAAGGTTGGTCTATTCCCCTTGAGTCCATCCAAACACATTGGTATAAACTATACATGTTGCCCAAACCGAAAGTTTCATCAAGGAGTTAGATTGCAAGTCAAAATTGGACTTGACTGCTCATAAATTCTATGAGTTTGACACAAGGAGAAAACTACGAATGCTTCAAAAGTTAAGAGAGTTGGTCACTCCAGATTCGACACCGTATACCATTTGAGTCGACACTTCATGCTAAATGGGTTAACACTCAGTGTTCTTAAACATAACTTTTGTGTCGACACCAATTAATCTTTGAGTCGATACTTACAGGTAGAGCCGCTTGATAAACTCAAGTGTCAACACTATGAAGATTTAGGGTCGACACTACTAACGCTTTGCTTGAGACTTTTTAGAAGAATAGGTTGAGTTAATACTAATGATTAATTGGGTCGACACTCCCAGTATTGGACCAGAATCTAAGTTGAATCGACAACAGGAAATGGTTGAGTTGAAACCAAGCCAAGGCCTGAAGTTCAAGTTGAGTCAACACCAGCATATACACGGGTCGACACTAAACCACCCTTGACGTAAATTAACTTGTGTCAACTCAACTTAACCACCCTTGACGTAAATCAATGTATACATGAGTCGACACCAAGCGATCTTGTGACGCTCCATCCTCCGGGTACGTTGGGACATACATAAGTATAGATAAAAGGAATATTCTAGCCATTCATTCATATTTAAATATCATAAATAGTACATCATTAAGAGTTTGAAACTGATTAAAAGTACATAACGATTACAATTTTTCCAACGAATTCAACAAAAATTTACAATACGCTCGTGGAAACCAAACAAAAAAAAAACAAAAAGTAAAAGCTCAATTTTTCAACTAGCATTGTCGTGGTCTGTTGGCTCCTGCCATTCACTCTGTTCTTCAATTTCGTCTTCTTCTTCAGGGTCGACTTTCTCAAAGAACTCATCGCACTCACATATGGCACGAATGCCATGAGCCAAAACCCAGAAACAAATTTTCTAAACCGTCAAACAAACCCATAACAAAAAATCTTATAATACATATTGTATAATACTCAACACAATTTAAGGCCAAAGAGACAGACAATTAAACTTTTTAAATAAGGTAAGAATATATAAGAACAATTATGCGAGTGTGCGATGCAGATAAATGCAATGCAGATGCCTAACCTGACTTGTATCCAGAAATAAAAATAGGAGTTCCACATTAGGACTTATTTCTATTACTTGTATGGACTTATTATCATTATGGCCGCCTCAGGGACTTATTGTCATCGTCGTGATGGGATTTGTTGTCATTACCGCCTTAGAGACTTATTGTCAATGCCGTGATGGGACTTTATATTATTGCCACCTTATGAACTTATTGTCAATACCATGATGGGGCTTTATATTACTGTCACCTCAAGAACTTATTGTCATTGCAGTGATGGAACTTTATATTATTGGCACCTTGGGGACTTATTGTCAATGCCGTGATGGGACTTTATATTATTACCGTCTCAGGGACTTATTTTCATTGCCGTGATGAGATTTTATAGGTTACCCACATTAAAACTAGGGTGCTTGCTTGGTATCAATCCAAAATCTAAATCAGCAAAACTAGAGTGCTAGTGACGAACCCATGGTGCCCAATAGTATTCATAAATGACAAATCTTCCTTTTTAGAATATCGGGGACACACCCAAGGTGCTCAAAGGAAATATATCTCAAAATAGTTAAAAAAATGGCTACCAGAGACGCCCTAGACTAGGAGCCGAAAAAAGAATAATTTCATTATAACCCAACCCACAACGGTAGATACGGAAAGGACTCTAATAACCCAAGATGCAAATGTAGGAATTCTCAAGATGTGAAATATGCTTCCCATGTACAATTGATAATAGCATAACATATATATATGATATGGTATGTGGTACAACTTGGTAAAGCATCAAGTACAAGCATGCGAAGTATAACCATAATTTATGTGATATAGAATCGAGTCATTGGCATGAGTTCATTTTATCAAAAGTATCATTTTCATACACTAATTACTTACAAAGTTTATATGAGGTTTACATACTCAAGTCTCATAAGTAACACATCATTTGTAAACTTAGTCAATTTTAGGTAATTGTTTAATTGCAAGTATCAAAGTTGTGACAGCGTTTTGAAATACTTAGACATAGATTTAATTTATGAAATTTTAACACTAATTAAATAAAAATATTTTCTACAACTTTCATATTTATCACCAATGTCAATTCCTAAGGTAAAAAGGTAATTTATTTTATTTTAGTAAAAACAGTTCACCATTTTACAGAGAAAAACACAAAAATTGGGCCTCTATTGGCCATGATTTTGGGGCATCAATTTAAGGGCTATAGGTCTGATTTTTGGGGAGGTTTTAGTTAAAGGTGTCCCCGAAAAATTTCACGTTTTGTGCTAGGGCAAGTTATTTGAAAAACGTTTGAGATTTTGGCCAATTTATAAAAAGGGTCCAGTCAGCCTAAAAAGGGTCTGCAAAATGTGTTTTTAATAGAGAGTGCTCAAAACCTTTGGGGTATCTTTAGAGGGTATTTTGGGCTGATTTTTGTTCAGTTTTTAGTTTAATATGTTAGATACATTTTTCATGTTTACCATGTTTGGATTTGGCTTCTAAAAAGTTGGGGTTTGGGTCTCACAAAAATATGTGATAGAGAGGTATGTCAGTCACTGAAGCTCAACAGTGACTTTGGAAGGTATTTTTCTCCATCAAGACTTCATATGCTTGGCTTGATTTTTGTGGAAAGAAAGATAAATATGTCCTCTACAAGTTTTATGTTTTGACCTAAGCTCGGTTCTCACTCTAACTTAGGGTTTTTAGGTCTCCAACTCAGAGTAGACAAGACCTAACACTCTTTGGTAAAAATGACACATCTGGAGTTCTACTCAACGAAATCACTTCAAACCAATTGTTTATGAAAGAGAACTCAAATATCTAAATATGAACATAAAAATCACTTTTAGACCATTTTTCTACATTTAGTTACGATGTTTTAAAGTTGATGGAAGAATCTTGGACTGCCCAGAAAAGCACGTAACTTAGGGTTTTAATAACTTAGCTCCCGTGATGTCCATTTTTATTGTGTTTTCTTTGCCTGCATGTTACAAGCTCACATAAATCAAAACTTCAAAACATGTTTAAGCCGTAAAACTCAAAAATATACACATGCAAACACCTGCAAAGCTTGATCATACATAAACAGCCCATAAACTACTCCTACGACTCCTTTTTGAGTTGTTCTTTGTTTATCTTTCTTAGGGTTGATTATAGAGATGGATTGATGGCTATTTTATGGGAGAATATCATAAGGTTTTAGAGAGTTTACTTACCTCTTTTGATGCTTAAATGGTTGAGAAAGAAATAGTCTTAGCTTCAATGCCTTGTCCTTGCTTCCCCCTAGCCTCTCCTTCTTTCTTCCTTCCTTCTTCTCTCCTTCTCTCTTGAGAACGCTTAGAAATTTTGGAGGTCTCTCTCTCTCTTTCACCCTCTCAGCAGAAAATACATGCAGAGAAGGGTGTTTGGTTGTGTTTTTCTAATAAATATGCATTAGAGACATAATAATTGCTTTCTAAGCTTTATTTTGAATTTTCTTCAATTTCTATTGGTTGCATGAGAGGTGGATGCTATTTGAGACATTGAGAAATTAAATTTGGCAGGTGGGGTTCAGCCATGGCAGACTTGGGTGGCTCAAGATTTGATTTGTATTAATTTAGGGTTTTTTAATTATATTTTGGCACCATTTTATGAAAAAAGATACATAAAATATAAATTTTATGTATCTTTTTTATATCTAAACCTACTAAAATCTATTATATTAATGTATTTATAATTAATTTAGTTTTTTCATGATTTATCATAATTTTGATAGCAATTAATTAAATAGGTGTAGGCTTTTAAATTAAATTAAGTTAGTTTGATTAGAATTAATTTTTTGACTTATTTATTGTGTAGAGACTTTAAATAATTATTTGTTTATTTTTGTTGACCTATATTATTATATTATTATATATATTACTTGTATAAAAAGTATTGGATCATAATAATGTTTAATTTATACAATTGTTTCTCATTTTTAAGCTTAAAAAGGCAAAAAAAAAGTCACTTTTTGGGCATAAACTCCAATGTGGCCGGCCACAAAGGGCATTTTTGTCATTTTTTGATGTTATTTTGTCTTTTATTACTTAATTGTATTTAAATATCTGATTTAGGGTATCCATGTATCAAATTTTAAATTTTTAAGACTTTTTACTGTACTAGGGGCAAAATGGTCATTTTATCCTAATTATGAAATTTTTTTATTTTTAATCTAATATTTTATGTTATTTACTTAATTTAGAAAGTTAGGAGTCTTCTCTGAGTATTAGGGTTTTGCCTCTGAGCATTTAATCTTTTTAGGTTTTCGGATCGAATTAGAGTTTTCGAGCCGAGTTAAGGTTATCATTTTTCTAACAACCTAAGATCTTGTCAACTAACCGTCGCTAATGCTAGGGTTTGGGTTGGGTCGCTACACTGGTCGTTATAAACTGGATTGCTACAACTAGAGTCTGTACCGAGGTGTTACAAACTACCCCTTTAAACAAATTTCGTCCTCGAAATTTCGTATCATACTTCATCGTGTGAATGGTTGAGGATGATTTACTAGTATTATGCCTTCTCGTCTTAACTTTCTTACTTTTGTGGTGCTGCTCTAGAGCTTCTATTAATAGAATCACTTTTCCTCCGGAGTACCTAGCCTTGGGTCTCTATTGAGCTCTCCTTGAAATTACGTTCTTGTAACACACAACTTGTGGTAACTCGGTTGTTGTCAGGGTGTTTGTATCGCCAAGTGTGTAAGCTGATCTTACATTGAAGTTACTTGATCTACACACCTTCGCGTTACTCGGTGTCAGGGTTTCATATTATATTTTTCTTGAATCCGTACAATAGTATCATTCTCTACTTGTGCCCATATCTTCTCCTATTAGCAATCTATGATAGTGTGATGTCCAGAGAGCTAGTCTATTTCGAGAATCACGTCGTATTTGTTAAAATGCCTGATTCGCAGGTCGAATGTCATAAGGGTGTTGGCACTCTCAACATGCACGCTCTATAAATAAAGTCTACTTGCGTATGATATTCTAAGGGTGTATCGACGCTTAGAATTTGATCTTACACTTTGGGTTCTATGAACAGAGATTGCCTACATACCAAAGATATGAAAAAAAATAGAATGCTCCAGAGTCAAATAACACTTTCACTAAGGTATTGAATAGCACGAGCATACCTTGCATAACTTGGGTTCCTTCTACTTTCTCCCTTTGTAGAGCAAAGATGTGTCCACCCTGGGGCCTCTAGTTTTTTATTATCCGGTGGTCTTCCCCTCCTATTTCGTTAGTTAGTTTCTAGTCGGGCGACCTGAGCTGGCTGCGGGTATTTTGGTGGCTGGTTCTAGGGTTGCCTCCACTGCTAGGAATGATTGTTTAGAGTCCAATGTCCTAGGCGCGGGCACTCAGACCTCTTATGTCCTGGTTGGTGACATTTAAAGCATACTATAAATTTGGTAGAGGAGTCCCTTGGCTGATCTTGTCTGTTCTCCTGTTGATATGACTTCTTTGAAATGAACACTCGGTTGCTTTTTAGTAGTCCTCCAGATCTGGTGTTTCCTTTCTTCTGGTTCCAAATCTTTCTAGAGTCAGCTAAGTCTGTTTTTGCCAATAGGGCTTCTTGTACTACTTGAGTGTAAGTTGAAAGTTGTAAGCAGATGACCCTAGTTCGGATAGAAGGTTCTAGGCCCCACTCGATCTTTCGTGCCCTTGATTCTTCGTCCGGTATGATGGTCGCAGCGAATTGGCTCAACTCTTCGAAGCAGTTGACGTACTGGGTTACTGACATAGATCCATGTTTTAGCTCTAGAAATTCTTTGACTTGTCCTTGTCGAAAGGGAGCTGGGAAGTATTTTTCCAAAAATAATTCTTCAAACTGATTCCAAGTCAGAGCTGTCACATCTTGGGTGTTGTCTATCATAGACCACCTGTAGTCGGCCTCTCCTTTTAGTAGGTGTACTGCTAGTGCTACTCGATCGGCATCGATCCGCACTCACATGGAATTAAACAATTTCTTGATAGCTTTCAGCTACTCTTTGGCTACTCTCGGTTCAGCACCTCCCTTGAACGTAAGGGCTCGTTATTTTCTGAGTTCTGATAAGAACCATGCCTTATCTCGGATGTGAGGATGATTAATGCTGGTGGCAAGCTCACGTAAGACCTGGGCTAACCCTAGCGCTTCTTCGTCTACGGGTTCGTTTGCTGACCGTTGATGGTTAGGTCATCTACCTGTCATCTGAATAAAGAGGGAAGGTGTTGTAGCTGGTGAGTCTTCTTCTTTTTTTGTTTTTTAGGTTTTAGGATCTTGTGGAGTTGTTTATGACTTATTCATTTGTATTTCATAGCATTTAAGTTTGTGTACATAATCTTGTTGAGAATATAAGTTTTTCTTTGAACGATTACAAAAAGCGAGGCATATAACACATAGGGGCCCAACTAGAATAGGTGTGAATAAAACCATCAGAGTTTGATCGCGTAGTCCCACGTTACTTCCAAGTGCCGTAGCGTTTCTATTTTACTTCGACGTGCCACACTCCTACGGGTCCCATGCGAATTTTATCAGTGATGGCGATAAAAACCTTCGTGTAGGTCTCCATTAGAGATGTTGTATAAGCTCCTACTTAGCAGTTCTTGTAGTCAGGGTTATTGACCTTCAAAATGCATTAAGTGCGGATGTTGGCAGACATTCTGTGCTTTAACTCCAGGTAGAGATCTACTTTGTGACTCGATGATGCACTGGGTGATTCTTCTGAGGATGTGCACGATCCGAGTTTCTCGTGAAGCGCTAAACTCTAATAACTATTATTTCTCAGCAATCTTGGTCTTAGAAGAGGCGACCTGGGGTGGCGAGTGGTCAAACGTTTAGCCGAGGATTTCGAATGATGTACTAGACTACACGATATGTGGCTGGGGTTTAGAATGGCTTAGGGAAGGTGAACAAATCTTTTATTGAGATTCAAGAAAAAATTCTCAGATGGTACAAAAGATAGGTTGTATGAGGTTAAATGGTCATGGTTAAAGCAGTCACTATTGTCACAAATTGAGTGGTTATTTGGGGTTCAAATGTAGGTGAAGCAAGAGAAGAACAATGAACAATATTTAAACAAATAGTCTCGAAACTAATCTAGTACAATTAGATTGTGATAAAGGAGATGTTAAGTAATGGTTAGCCGAACTAGATAATTGCCCTGAAATTACATCAGCCTAACGTACTTCAATTCAAGCATTTAAGTTTACTTTCCTGGTAAGAATTAAAAGAATTTACAAAATTACTGCAACAGATTGTAGTTTCAGAATCGAGAGAAGATAAATGATTGCAAAAATTTTATCAATGTCGAATGTTTGAAACGGGTAATTAACAAATAATTGATATCGAGCTCTACGAAGGAAGAGTTAGTTCAAGGACGATGGCTTGAATCAAAGGAGAATCAAATGCAAATACCGGTCATCATTGAGGCGTGAAAACTTGAGGACAAAGGTATTTTCCAAGATTAAAATTCTGATAGGATTATCAACAAGACTTAGGTGCATAAGCATTTCTGATGAACGACACCTGACGGTACCGTTGAGGACTGATGATATAAGAAGGAATGATACACAAAGAACTTCAACTAGGTACAAAATTTAACAGAAAAGCTTGGGGTAAACGAGAAAGGAACTTACAATGATGGGGTTGCGGGGTTCTAACGGTGGCTCTCGAGGTGATATCTGAAAACTTCTCTTAGTGTCTACTCCCGTCTACCCCCTTAAAATAAGACAACTCGTTGCATGAATCTCCGATCTTCGATCTCGATGCCCTTACTCGTCCTTTGCATGTAGATTCCCTGCAGATTTTGATCTCGGTAACGTCCTAACATGACTCGCTATAAGACTTAGACGTCGAAGATTTTAGTTCTTATAATGTATAAATGATAATTATAATTAATACAACGCACCCTACAGAGATTCTACAAGACAGAACGCATGGTTTCCCATAACCCAAGGCCTGAAGGTTCACTAAATCTAGGCTCTGATACCAACTGTGATGCTCCGTCCTTCGGACACATCGAGCACACATAAGTATATATAAGATGAATATTTTAGCTATTCATTCATATTTTAATATCATAAATAGTACATCATTAAGAGTTTGAAACTGATTAAAAGTACATAACGATTACAGTTTCTCCAACGGATTCAACAAAAATTTACAATATGCTCGTGGAAATCGAACAAAAAAAAAAACAAAAGGTAAAAACTCAATTCTTTAGCTAGCATTGTCGGTGTCCGCTGGCTCCTACCAATCACTCTGTTCTTCAATTCCGTCTTCTTCTTCGGGAGCGACTTTCTCAAAGAACTCATCACACTCACCTGTGGCACGAATGCCATGAGCCAAAGCGCAGAAATAAATTCCCTAAATCGTCTAACAAATTCACAATAAAATATCTTGCAGTACATATCGTATAATACCCAACACAATTTAAGGCTAAAGAGACAGACAATTAAACTTTTTAAACAGGGTAAGCATATATAAGAACAATTGTGCGAGTACACGATGCAGATGCCCAACCCGACTTGTATCCAGAAATAAAAATAGGAGTTCCACTTTAGAACTTATTTCTATTACTTGTATGGATTTATTATCATTATTATCGCCTTAAGGACTTATTGTCATCGCCATAATGGAACTTGTTGTCATTACCGCCTTAGAGACTTATTGTCATCGTCGTGATGGGACTAGTTATCATTGTCGCCTCAGGGACTTATTGTCAATGCCGTAATGGGATTTTATATTATTGCCACCTCAGGGACTTATTATCAATGCTGTGATGGGACACTTGTTGTCAGTGCCGTGATGGGACTTTATATTATTGCCACCTCAGGGATTTATTGTCAATGCCGTTATGGGACTTTATATTATTGCCGCCTCAGAGACGTATTGTTATTGCCGTGATGGGACTTTATATTATTGCTGTTTCAGGGACTTATTGTCATTGTCGTGATGGGACTTTATAGGGTTACCCACATTAAAACTAGGGTGCTCGCTTGGTATCAATCCAAAGTGTAAATCACCAAAATTAGAGTGCTAGTGACGAACCTGTGGTGCCCAATAGTATTCATAAATGACAAATTTTTCCTTTTAGAACATCGGGAACACACCCGAGGTGCTCAGAGGGAATATATCCAAAAATAGTTACAAAAATGACTATCAGAGACGCCCTATACTAGGAGCCGAGAAAAGAATAATTTTAATATAACCCAACCCATAACGGTAGATACGGAAAGGACTCTGATAACCCAAGATGCAACTGTAGGAATGCTCATGATGTGCAGTATACTTCCCGTGTACAATTGATAATAGCATAACATATATATATGATATGGCATGTGGTACAACGTACTAAAGCATTAAGTACAAGCATGCGAAGTATAACCATAATTTATGTAACATAGAATCGAGCCATTGGCATGAGTTTATTTCATCAAAAGTATCATTTTCATACACTAATTACTCACAAAGTTTATATGAGGTTCACATACTCAAGTCTCATAAGTAATACACCATTTGTACACTTAGCCAATTTTAGGTAATTGTTTAATTGCTAGTATCAAAGTTGCGAAAGCGTTTTCAAAATACTTAGACATAGATTTAATTTCTGAAATTTTAACACCGATTAGATAAAAATATTCCCTACACCTTTCATATTTATCACCAAGGTCAGTTTCTAAGATAAAAAAGTCATTTATTTTATTTTAGTAAAAATCATTCAGCATTTTACAGAGAAAAACACAGAAATTGGGCCTTTGTTGGCCACGATTTTGGGGCATCAATTTAAGGGGTATAGGTCTTAATTTTATTGAGATTTTAGTTTAAGGTGTCCCCGACAAGTTTTATATTTTGTGCTAGGGCATATTATTTGAAAAATGTTTGAGATTTTGGCCAATTTATAAAAAGGGTTCAGTCAGCCTAAAAATGGTCTGCATAATGTGTTCCTAATAGAGAGTGCTCAAAACCTTTGGGGTATCATCCGAAAGTATTTTGGGCTGATTGTTGTTCAGTATTTAGTTTAATATGTTAGATACATTTTTCATGTTTACCACATTTCAATTTGGATTTTAAAAAGTTATGTTTTGGGTCTCACAAAAATGTGTGACAGAGAGGTATGTCAGTCACTGAAGCTCAACAGTGACTTTGGAAGGTTTTTTGCCCCATCAAGCCTTCATAGTTTTGGCTCATTTTGGTGGAAAGAAAGATAAATATATCCTCTACAAGTTTTATGTTTTGACCTAAACTCGGTTCTCACTCTAACGTAGAGTTTTTAGGTCTGCAACTCAGAGTGGTAAAGACTTGACACTCTTTGGTAAAAATGACACATCTGGAGTTCTACTCAACGAAATCACTTCAAACCAATTTTTTTATGAAAGAGAACTCGAAACGATAAATCTGAACACAAAAATCACTTTAAGACCATTTTTCTATATTTAGTTACGATGTTTTAAAGTTGATGGCAGAATCTTGGTATGCCCACAAAAGCACGTAACTTAGGGTTTTAATAACTTAGCTCGCTGTGTCCATTTTTATTGTGTTTTCTTTGCATGCATGTTACAAGATCACATAAACCAAAACTCTAGAACAAGTTTAAGTCATAAAACTCAAAAATATACACACAAGCAAACACATTCAAAACTTGTTTATACATAAACAGCCCATAAACTACTTCTACGATGGCTTTTTGAGTTATTCTTTGTTTATCTCTCTTAGGGTAGATTATAGAGATGGATTGAGAGTTATTTTATGAAAAAATATCAGAAGGTTTTAGGGAGTTTACTTACCTCTTTTGATGCTTAAATGATTGAGAAAGAAAGGGTCTTAGCTTCAATACCTTGTTCTTGCTTCCCCCTAGCTTCTCTTTCTTTCTTCCTTCCTTCTTCCCTCCTCTCTTGAGAATGCTTAGAAATTTTGAAGGTCTCTCTCTCTCTCATCCTCTCAACAGAAAATACATATAGAGAAGGGTGTTTGGTTGTGTTTTTATAAGAAAAATGCATTAGAGACATAATAATTGCTTTCTAAGCTTTATTTTGAATTTTTTTCAATTTTTATTGGTTGCATGAGGTGGATGCTATTTGAGACATTGAGAAATCAAATTTGGCAGGTGGGGTTCAGCCATGGCAGACTTGGGTGGCTCAAGATCTGATTTGTATTAATTTAGAATTTTTAAATTGTATTTTGGCACCATTTTGTGAAAAAAGATACATAAAATATAAATTTTATGTATCTTTTTGGTATCTAAACCTACTAAAACCTATCATATTAATGTATTTATAATTAATTTAGTTTTATCATAATTTTGATAGCAATTAATTAAATATGTGTAGACTTTTAAATTAAATTAAGCTGTTTGACTAAATTTAGCTTTTTGACTTATTTATTATGTAGAGACTTTAAATAATTATTTGTTTACGTTTTTTACTTATATTATTATATTATTATATATATTACTTGTATAAAAAGTATTGGATCATAATAATATTTAATTTTTATAATTTTTTCTCATTTTTAACCTTAAAAAGGCAAAAAAGTCACTTTTTGGGCACAAACTCCAATGTGGCCGGCCACTAAGGGTATTTTTGTTATTTTTTGATGTTATTTTGTCTTTTTATTACTTAATTGTATTTAAATATCTAATTTAGGGTATCCATGTGTCAAATTTTAAATTTTTTAGACTTTTTGCTGTACCAGGGGGCAAAATGGTCATTTTACCTTAATTATGAGAATTTTTTATTTTTAATCTAATATTTTATATTATTTACTTAATTTAGAATGTTAGGAGTCTTCTCTGACTATTAAGGTTTTGCTTCTAAACATTTAATCTTTTTAGGATTTTCGGATCGAATTAGGATTTTCGAGCCGAGTTAGGGTTACCATCCTTCTAGCGACCTAAGATCTTGTCAACTAACCGTTGGTAATGCTAGGGTTTGGGTTAGATCGCTACACTGGTCGTTATAAATCGGGTTGCTACAACTAGAGTCTGTATTGGGGGTGTTACAGATCCTCAAGAGAACCATATGTTTGAGTCGACACCACGACAGATATTGTCGACACCAAAATTTTAGTAGCCAAAGTCTTTTGGTTGGGTTGACACCATCGCAAATATGTGTCGACACCAAAATTTCAATAGACAAAGTCTTTTGGTTGGGTCGACACCACCGTAGATATGTGTCAATACCAAAATTTCAGTAGCTAAAGTCTTTTAGTTGGGTCGACACCAACGCAGATATGAGTCAATACCACAGAAGACATGAAACCTTGAGTCGACACTGCTATGATATGAGTCGACACCAAGCTTCAACATGAAGAACTAAAGAAATCAAAGAGTCGACACTAGATTCAGTCTGAGTCGACACAATGTTGTAGGAGCTAAAAGACCAAAAGTTGAATCGACATCTCTTGAAGAAAAAGTTGACACTTTTGTTTGAGAACCAAAGCCAAGACCAGTTTGTGTCGATACTAAGAAGCTTTGTATCGACACCTGCAACAGATTTCAAAAAAGGCACTAGTTCAACGGTAACATTTTCAGAGCATTAATTGCCTTCACCTACCACCAACGGTCAGTTACTTCAGTGGGCTATAAAAGGAGTAAATTTCAAACCTTTAAAATTCTAGATTGTTGAAAAACAAAGTGCATTTAAAGCTATCAAACCTTCTTTAGTTCATTAAAAGCTCATTTTCTCAATTTCACAACTTCATTTATTGTAAGTGAAAGGGTAAGTCATCCTCATAGTCTTTAAGAGAGTGTGCTGCACTTCATAAAGTGAGTTAAAGAGTGTTTAGAAAAATAGAGTGTTTGTAAAATATCTTCAAGCAGTAAAGGTTTTTGAATATACTTGTAAAGTATTCGATTATAGTGCATATTCTCAAAAAGAGTCTTGAAGCGTGGACGTAGGCTTGAAAGTAGTCGAACCACTATAAATCTCTGGTGTTTAGTTCTAATTTATCTTTCTTACCTCTTTAATTTCAATTCGCTTTTCTATCTATGATTATTGTTTTATTTGTTGTGTGAAGTTAAAAGGATTCTAAAAAGTTTTTAAAATAGTTAAAATTATTTTTAAAGTCTAATTCACCCTCCTCTTGAATTGCCTAGGACTAACACGTAAAGATAAATACTAGTACTAAATGTTCTCCTTCAACATTTGAGTCAGTTGATTCAGTTCACAATAGTCATTTACCAATGGCTACTCCACAAACTCTTGTTAGTACTAGGAAGCTAGTGGATGTGAAAGTTCAATGAAAACTAAAGTAAGGATGCATCGCAGACATACAGTAAATCATAAGTCATATGAACTTGCATTTCCTGAAGATTTGCGTCCTTACATTCGACATGTGAAGTTTGTCATTGCTAACGGTAATCTAATGGGATACGATAAACATGGGTGGATTAACGCGCAATAGGACTTGATAATGCAGTTAGATTCTCGTATAGATCATTATAGAGTTATATATGGTCCCGAACATAGAATATAGGGCTAACTCATACCGTATCCTACTTTTTGAAATATCCACCATATGACCATTAGATATGTCACACCCCGTTCCTACAAAGCACTCATCTTGTGCAGAGGAGCATGATCTCGCCACATCTCTATAGACTCGAAAATGGATATGACTTAAAACAGTCAAGAAAGACATCTATACAAGCCAAAACTAAAAACATTCATGCAATTCTTGTTTAAATAACCAACAACTTTTCATAGATAAAGGATAACAAGGGTTCTAGGGATCCTCCATCCCAAAACATACATCATATACTTCCATTAAAAACATCATAGTTTCCAACATGTGGTGTTTCAAAGGTACAAAATCGTACTAAAAAGAGTGAAACAAAAACAATGTCTAATCTCTATGCTGAAGACTACTAGGCGACGATCGTGGTAGACCAACCTCTAGCCATTCCTATTATTTGCAATCACAAGGTTACATGATATTACACTTAGTATCATCATAAAAAAGAATAAAGTCAAACACTCAATTTAGGTACAATGAAAACATCTTTGAAATCAGATCATCATAATGTAATAAGGGATGTAATAATGCTGAATCTTGTTTCATCATAAAAAAATCTCTTGATTCATAAATAACTTCCTTATTTCACAAAAGTATAATTTTCGGCATAACACCAACAATTCAAAATGTACACTTCTCATTCATAACCCATACTCAATAGTGTCCAAGTAGTCGGCAACCTCACAACCGGGTGTTCTGACGGTACTGTAACCTTAATTCTTAATTCACGGATAGCAACGTGATGGAATAAGTGTCACTCTCCACCAAGCACGAGTGATATTTTCTTAATCCAGGACTCAGCCCGAAATACCTTTAAAGGTTAAAACTCCCGCTTAATGGAAAACCTCCAATTTAGAGAAAAATATAAAATTCATAGTTGGATAACCTCTCCATTATGGAATATAAAGGGTCGAAAATCTTCATAACTTGGCACTTTAAAACAACAATATATTTAAATTCATCTTTCACACACACGTGCTTCTTCAAAAGATATGGATAACACATTTGAAAAATATCATGACATTTGAAAATAAGGATCTCATGCTATCATTCATAAAAAATTTACAAGGTTCAAAGCATGAGTATTAAAACATTTTAAAGCATAGTTTGCATATCCTTGTTCAAAATAATTACTATGCACTTTCACCTCATCTAAGCATACAAGAGTCTACTTCTTTGCACATGAGTCAAAAACTCAAACCTCCGGCGGCAAAACCCTTGTGCCTAGCAATCAACAAAATATAATCCGTAAACATAGGATACTAACTCCTAACATTAAAAGGTAAAAAAATGGTTTAGAATTTCGAACGATTCTACGGTTAAAGGTCATGGCACTATTCCTTTTAAAACTCAAGAAAATTCATCCTTTACAATGCCATACCAACATTTTAGGTCAAAAGGTCTTTTGTTAAGTCTAGGGAATTAGAACATAGGCTCAAACTTCAATTTTCTCTTAAAAAGGCACACTGTCCAAATTCTATGACAGTCAGGAATAATTACGTTTAAAATATTAAAACAACTCCAAATGCTCTGATTTTTGGACATAAAATAGTTTAAGATGTCTTCCTAACTTTTTCATGAAAAACACTTTATAGTTTGACCATCACAAAAAAATGTTTTTACCTCCACAAAAAAATGTGTTGAATCTGTCCATAGAGATAGATTATGTCCAGTAACTTCACAAATTATTTTGACCCATCAAACAGTGTTCATAATTCATCAAATTTGGTAGAGACATGGAATATTATATTTGGAAGAACTTTAATGAAGACAAGATTTTCATGAGACATCTCAAAAATAGGGTTTTAAGCTTTGTAACAAAATAGGACAGAAAAATACTATTTTTAATATCAAATCTGATTCTAGATTTACTCTCAACTAGAAGAAAATTCATTTGGGGTATCAAATTCACTTCATTTATTCTGAATTTTGGATAGAAGACCTCTAAAATTTTCATGAAAAACACTTTTTCATATACTCAATAGAAATAGGTGTTTTGGCTTTCACAAGAAAAAAGATCAAATTTGTTCAGAAAGATAGATTTTGCCAACGAACTTTAAAAATAGATTTGACATATCAAACAATGTTATAAACTTCTCAAATTTGTCATGCTAACTAAAAAATTTTGTTAGGAACAAATTTTATACTAGCCTCTAAAATAGGGTTTTAACTTCTGCAACAAAACATGACAAAATCTGCATAGTTTTGGGAGAAATTTAATTTCTCAAAATCCACTTGATGAGATTTCTTCAAATAATTCTTATATGCAAATCCAATATCAAAATCTAACTCTAGGCACAAAAGTCACCTCGAGATCATTTTTCTAAAATTTATTAAAAATATTTAAAGGCAGTCTTCACTGTTGCAAAAATCATGAAGCTTGAACTTAAATGTTTAGCTTGGCCCTAGCTCATTTTAGTTTAGTTCAACTTTGTTCCTTTCGTGTTCTTGATTCATGTTCTTAAAGAATAGAGGTGAGATCAGATGTTATTGAGTAGAGATAGATTAGGATTTAAGGAGTTCTTACTTGGATTAGATTTGATCTTGACACTTGAAGGAGGACTTAGCTTTAAAGAGAAAAATGTTATCTTCCTCCTTCTTCTTCTTCTTCTTCTTCTTCTCTCACACTTCTCTCTATATACTTACCACCAGATTTGTTTTTGATCAAGAGTACTAAGGAGGGGCTGAGGTTTTACAGAGAAAGAAGTGGTGGAGAAGCTATGATGATGGTGCCATATGGGTGGTGTCAAGAGGCTATCAAATTGCATGCATTCTTACATTGATTGAACTATACAATGATATTGTGTGCGATAGGGGAGGTGGTGTATGGCCATGTGGTGTTTGAACTCCCAAAAATATGATTGTGTATATTTATTAGTATTTTAATGGTTGATGAGGTATAAATGTACTGTGTTACTTAAAAATATGCTCAAAAATTAATTTAATGTATATAATAGTCACTTTTTCATGTATTCTCATGAGGGATACATATACACACACATACACACACACACATATATATATATATTTAAAATGGGTGTCTTGGTAAAATCCCAAAATATATACATATAATAATTAACTAAATTAATTAAAATTTAAAATTAGAATAACAATTAAACCTGGGGAAAAATTATAACAATAAATTAAAATAACTGATAATGTAATAATTATTAAATTAAAATAATAACTAAATTGTTGTAATGAGGGAATAAATACAGAAACGCCGGTAACTGATAATGAATGAAAGAAAAAAAACGTAAAAGGATCAATAATGAAAGGGCTATTCAGTTATGGGTGTAATGGGCCATTTATGGTAAAGATGTAATGGAGTATATATATAGAAGTATAGGATGGCAGTGTGTATATACGAGAAGAATAGAGAAAGAGAAAGAAAGGCATGTGAGTAGGTGTGGCAGACCCTTTATTAGTAAGTTTATTTTCTCTTTTTTCTTAGGCAGACCCTTTATTAGTAAGTTTATTTTCTCTTTTTTCTTACTTTCTTTTTCTTCTTTCACTGTCCCTCATTTTCTAAGTAAAGTCGTAAATCTGTTGGCACCACAAAAGAGGATATGGAATCACTAGGATTTAAGCATGGTGAAGAAAAAACAAAACACGAACAATGGGTGTTCGATGCACTGTTTTTTTTTTTTTGTATGTATTTCTCTTGACCATAGCGAAGAAAAGGCAAAAAAGAAAAAAAAAACGAACAGTGGGTGTTCGATGCACTGTTTTATTTTTTTTGGTTTGTGTTTCTATATATATGTATGTATGTATATAAAGAGAAAAAGAAAAATAAGGAGAAATTTTAGTTTTATTGTCATTTTCTTTGGGCTTTGCCCCTGTAAAAAAATAATAATAATTAATTCCAAACAAAATTGAGTTTAAATCCTTTTTAAAAAGAAATTAAAATATGGCCTTAAATTATTCGTACATAGATAAAATGTGGCTTTTTAATTTTGATTATTATTTTATTTTAATTTTTTTCTTAGATTTCAAACAAAAGTTTAAAAATTGGCTTTAAATTCAAACCAAACGAAGCCTAGTATATTAGTTGCACTGGTGACTATAGTACAGTTTGAGCACTATTTGTATTTGTATTTGTATTTGTATATACAAATATATAATAACAATAAGTTTTAAAGACAAACTTTGGATAAAATTAACGGTGAAACTTAGTTTGATTATTATTTAATAAGTATTATTCTGATTTAGATAATTAATAGACTTGATTAAGTAAATTAAATATAATTAAATGAAGATTAACATATTTGAATATATTTTCAAAATAATAGTAAAAATAAAATTTTAGAGGGGGTTTAAGTAGTATTTAAATAGTGTCTACATTAGTATTAGTTAATTGTAGTTTTTTTATATTTTCATAATTTAGGGAGACGTCGACTCTTAAATTATTCCGTTGCAGTGCGTAATACATTGTTGAATTTCAAGTAAATGGTTAAGCATGCTACATATATTTTTAAAAATCAGCTATGTCCCCAAATAGTTTTTGTGAAATAAAAAAAAATTAGAAATTCATTTTATATAAAAATATATAGATATCTGTGATGTAAATTTCATGGCATAAAAATTATTTGTAACTTATTCAAACTTTATAAGGATCTTTTTATACATATTTTTGTGGTGCAATTTATGTGATTCTATATTAGGATCATGTTCAAAGTTCAAGGGATTCGCCATTTACAGATGTGACTCTGGCCGATAGAGAAAAGGCTACAGCCTTGCACTCGTAGTGACTCAAGTACTCAACGATTTTAGGAAAAAGGTCTGGTATTCCGGATAACTCTAAACTGGTTCGTCTTAGAGAAAAGGTTCAGGCGCAATCCTGTGATGACTCTAAGTGTGATATTTGATTCAACGAGCCGAGGATGCCCTGACTTTTATATATATGTGACATTGGATACTTATTTATAGTTCCCACCGATTGTAGATGATCATATTATCATCACCATTTTGGTGTTGGTTATTATGATGATGTGATGGCCCACTTTTTGGACACATCATTTAAAAGACTCTTTCTTTAATTACTTGTGAAAATAGTATATATTTTTTAAAAAAACATAAACTATCCATTTCACTTATAAGTAATTAACTCACTTAAAAGAAATAAGTCCAAAGGAGAGAGATTTTAATATATCAAAAGAGAATTCTCAATACTACAAAAAAAAAACATCAGAGTCACAGAATTTAAAATGTTATATTTCTAACTAATTATGAAATTCTTCGGTGGTTTCTTCTCTTGCGCCAGGCAGAGTCCAGTGCTCCTCCTCCTCAGTCAGGATTTCCTCCTCGTACACTTCTTCTTCACCTGGGTATTAAAATACTGTGACCTACACACTCAGAAGAACAACTACAACACAACTAACCTTTCCATAAAACATAAATACCCAACAATATACATACACGAGATATACAAAGATATACACTTTTCAATGCAAGGGATAAACTTAACTCACTATGTTCTCGTTGTCTATATTACTAAAGTTCTCGTTCTCAACTATACTAATAGTTGCAAGGGTTCACCTAAAACTCCTATGCTTTCATTGTTCACACTATCTCATTCTCGTTGTCAACTATACACTAATAGTTTCAAATGTTTAACCTAAAACCTCTATGTTCTCGTTGTTCCCAATATTAAAAGTTCACGTTCTCAAAGAATAATTTCTCCATCGGTTCTCACCCGAGAACCCAAACTCGAAGGTTGCACAATACCAAGTTAACTCTAACGAGCCTCACCACCATGGTACCATACGTTTCCATACACTATGTTCCCATACACCTTGCCCCCCGCACATTATCCTTTCCGATTAGTAAATGCATACTATGTACACTCGTACACGACTAAGGTTTAGTAAACTCATACTGGGCTAATAGCCATGATGTGCGGCTCACCGATAGTAAACTTATACTTGTACATTTGTACACAGCTAAGATTCAATAAACTCAAACTTAGATCAAGACAAGGTACAATTCATGATATAGCACGGCTCAAGACGTTATGTACCCTTCCTCATCTCCATATCACAACACACGATCCTCCCCATGTCAAACCCCAAGTTTGTCTAAAGAATAAAGTTCGTTCGTTGTTCATCGTTCGGTTCCCTATACGTGTACTAGGTTCACTACTCATGCTTCTTTCACAATATGTCTAACTACTTATAAATATGCTTTGAGTACCATAACAATATCAACAAGTCTCATTTATGGCAAGATATAAACATAACACAAATATTCATACACTTAAGCATTACTAATCAACTTCTTTAAAAATTTAGTATCTTAGGTTCTATTTGTAAAATTTATTTACCATACTTAGAGGCATTTGTTTGCCATGATATTTCATAGAGTGATAGATATGCATGTTAGGAACATTTCATATGTAGACCACTAAGCAAGAAAGTGTCTCTAAATAGGGGTAAAAATTTGTTGAAGATAAGAGGTCCAAAAACGACACTGTTTGGTAAAATCGAGTTGCAAGAAAAATTGTCTAGTCAAATCATTCCAAATAAATTTTATATGAAAGATAACTCAAACTCTAGCTCTGGGCATAAAGCTTAACATTAGGGAATAATTCTGGAATTTTCTAAAATTCAGTAAAGTGGATTGTTTTTCTGCTCATTTGGCGTCAAAGCGTAAAAATTATGTTTGAGGTACTTACGCTTCATTTTGGGTTCTACCAAAAATCGCACATGCTAAAAAGAGTCTTATGAAGTTCTAGTAAAAACATGTTTTGAAGAAGACACTTTTAAGTTCACCAAAAAATTCGGGCATGATGAAGAAGAGGGCTTTTTCTAAGTTTTTATTCGGTGGACTTGTTCGTACTTTTGATTAACTTATTTTTTGGATCCATATATGTTATTTAAAATCTAAAAACTATATATTCCAGAAGTTATAATATTCACATATCACTCTTAATCAACCCATAGAAAGAAAACAAAACACAAGGCGCAATTTCATGCACAACAACAACGCTATCTCCTATTTGATTTCTTTTTAATCTTCTTGTTTCTATTCTTGTTTATAGCTACTTAGATCATACTATTTGTTGTCGAGAGAGGTTAGAATAGGAGGTTAAAGTAAGTTGTAGGAGTTCCTACTTGGATGATCTTGATCAAAGAAGATTGACTTAAGCTTTAGCTAGACTTTCTTCCTTCTTCTTCTTCTTTTTCTTTCTTGGAGACTGTCTCTCTCTCTCTCTAAAATCTCCCTCTTGGCCAAAAATTATAGCTGAGAAAGGGTGGATTTGACCTTCTATTTATAGATTTGAGGAAGGATTTGAGGTGTAATTACCGAGAATTTGTTTGGTAATTAATTAGAATATATTTAGGAACTTTTTCATAATTATAGGCTAGTAGAGTACTGTGTTGTCACTTGGCTAATGATAAAGAGTTGGGAAGATTTTAGCTGATTAAAACTCTTTCAGCTAAAATTAAGCAGAAAGGTATCTAAAATATCCGAAAAGATATTTTGACACAAAATGTGATTATTGTATAAGACTTGCTTAATTTTTTACAGTTTAGATTTTATTTTAGAATTAATTTCGTAAAATTTAAAAATATTAAACTATTCGATACGATTCCATTTATACTGAAATTGTCCAAATGCAATATAAGTTTGCATGTTCCCAATGCAAATCCACAAAAATTTTAAAAAATACACTTTTTGTACTTTTTTGGGCACACCACCCAAGGTGGCTGGCCACTTGAAGCTTTATTTTTTTATTAAATGATTTTGTAATTAATAATTATTGAATTTTAAAATTTTGGACCAAAAGAATTAAATTTGGATTTTTCTTTTATTTTTGAGTTTGGCTCAACCCATGGGCTTTCTTTTTTATTATTTTGGGCTTAATTTGCTAATTGGGCCTTTAATTTAAATTGGGCCATAATATTTTCTTAGGCCTTTATTTTAGCTTTTGGGCCTTGTTGAAGTTTTGGGCTACATTGGAGTTTTAGTCCTCAACTCTTGTTGGGCCTTGAGTTGGACTTTTCTTGGTTATCTTTTGGGCCTTTGGTGGCTTCTTGGGCTAATCCCGGATTAGTTTTGGGCATATCCTGTCACACCCCAAGACCTAGGGTTCTTCTCAAAATAAATATACATTCCATACATGCATAAAATATCGCTCCAAGGATTACAAAATGCACCTCTAAGAACAGGCAATACATATAACAGTACATGATCCCATAGGAAAATAAAAGAAAACTTTAAATAAAAGTCTTCCGCCTCCGGGGCTCCATAAGATCAACACTCGTGATCACCGTCACCTGAAAAAGGTTTTCACAAATTCCACACTGTGAGCCGAAACCCAATAGGAAAATAGACTAACATGAATTCAAAAGCAAAACATACTAACATTAATAATATGAATATTCTGACTCATAGAGCCTCAAAGGAAAATAGTTTTACTTCTCAAAAATCATACTTTTTCTCGTCGTCTGTCGACATCTAACAATATCCGACAATATAGTAAGCATACACAACAAGTTCATACGCATGTCGTACTCTTTTACGGTCTTTCACCGTGAGATAATACTAACCCAATCATCAGATTCTTCGCGGTCTTTCACCACGGGACAATCACTTCTTTAATGTACAATTCTTCGCAGTCTTTCACCACAGGACAATCACTTGCCCTAATATGCATTTTTTCATATGATTCAACAGATATAAATACGCACATAGCCATGTATTAAATATCCACAAATACATCAACGTGTCATTCACATATCCATTGAGATAAACTCACATCCCAACCTAATATTTAAAATCCAAGCTCAACCCCAAGGGTTAACTCCAAACCTTCAAAACACATTTTTCCAAAACCTTCCATAAATCCCTCCGTTTTCAAACCACCTTTTTGAAAATCACGGACATCCACACGTCCAACAACATGGAATAAACCATAGAAACACTTTAAAAGCCATTTCGTCCAACCAAACAGAGATTAAGTACCTAAAACAACTTTTCATGCATTTTAAAACGGTAAAAGCGCATAATATTCCATGTAGCACCCTTTTAAGACATGAGAGTTTAGGATCCTACCTCGAAAAATAAACTTCGTCGAAACGAGATTCTGTTCGGATGAACACGAAGCCTTAGCGAGGATAGCAAGGTTCCGCTATACGATCACCAAAAACCAAGTCTGGGCCCCCTGAAAAGCTAGAGAGAAGGTAGAGATTTTATGTTTAAAGAGGAAACTTAGCTAAGAAGAAACAAGGTTTTTAAAATATCTTCCAAATGGTTGATTGTTATAGGCCACGCCCAACATAGGAGTTCAGCCAACTGAACCTCCCACTTCAGTCGACTGAAGAAGGCTACTAGAAGCTAAAAAACTCCACCGACCCAGTTCAGTCAACTAAACCTCCTACTTACTTCAGTCGACTGAACCACCCCACGTCCATTCAATTGACTGAACTAAGCACTTCAATCGACTGAATCGCGGAGAAAATCAAACCCTAACATATGGGAAAAATCTTCATAGCCCAAAAATAACCAACCAAACTAGCCTTTTTAAAACCCGAACACTCGCAAAACACATATAACACATGTTGTTCTAAAACGATAAAACAAAACCCAACACATCGAATATATATATATATATATATAACGAAAAAGAAAAGGAACTGGGTCTCACAACTCTCCCCCCTTAAAGGAATTTCGTCCCTGAAATTTATAACAAGGTCACGAAGTAAATAACTCTGGATATCTAGCATGAACCCCAGACTCAAGCTCCCACGTCGCTTTCTCAACTCCGTGATGAAGCCATAGAACTTTAACATAAGCAATGGTCCCCCCTCTCAACACTTGCTCCTTCGTGTCCAAAACCTTCACAGGTCGTCCCTCATAAGTAACATTCTCCTCCACCTGTAACTCAGCCCAATCCGACACATGTGATGGGTCAGGCTCATACTTTCGAAGCATGGAAACATGAAACACGTTATGCACAGATGCCAACTGAGGTGGTAAAGTCAGACGGTATGCCACCTCTCTAATCCTTTCAAGGATCCCAAACGGCCCAATAAAATACGGTGATAGCTTCCCGCTACGACCAAACCTCATCAAACCTCTACATTGCGAGACTTTCAGAAACACGTGGTCTCCCACCTCAAACTCCAAACGTCTCATCCTCTGATCAGCATAGCTCTTCTGATGACTCTGAGCCGTCACTAAATGTTGGCAAATCACAGTGATTTTCTCTGTCCTTTCCTGCACTAAGTCGGGTCCTAAAACTGCAGTCTCTCCCACATCTGTCTAGCATACTGGTGATCTACACGGCCTGTCATACAAAAACCTCAAAAGGTGCCATCCCAATACTGGATAGATAACTGTTATTATACGCAAACTCTTCCAACGGTAGGTGATCTTCCCAAGAACCCTAAAAATTAAGCATACAAGCTCTCAACATATCCTCTAATATCTGTATGGTCCGCTCAGACTGGCCATTCGTCTGAGGATGAAAAGCAGTATTGAACATCAAGCTTGTTCCCAAAGCCACCTGAAGACTCTATCAAAAGCACAATGTAAAGTGCGGGTCTCGATCAGAAACAATAGATACAGGTACTCCGTGTAACCGGACTATCTCATTGACATGTAACCTACTCAGTTTGTCCATAGAATCCTTCATGCGAATGGAACAAAAGTGTGCAGACTTCTTCAGTCTATCAACTACAACCCTACTAGTGTCATATCCCTTAGGCAACCTAGGAAGTCTCGATACAAAGTCCATCACGATGTTCTCCCACTTCTATTTGGATATTGGCAACGGTTGTAACAACCATGCTGGTCTCTGATGTTCTGCCTTTCCCTACTTACAAGTAAGGCAGCAAGAAACAAACTGAACCACATCCCTCTTCATTCCCTTCCACCAGAACTGACGGCGCAGATCATGATACATCTTGGTGCCTTTTGGGTGCACTGCAAGACGAAAATGATGAAAATCATGTCATACATCGGCACAGCACGACTCTGTTACAAACAATCTCTCTGCCAATCTCAAACTCTGATCCGTACTCACAACCCATCTCGTGGTGTCTTTTCCACTAGCAATACGATCCCGTAACATCTGAGCCTCTTGATCTATCTGCTGAACCTCTAGTACACGAGCAACCAACATAGGTTGTGAAACCACTAAAAAAAAGTCGCGCCCTTCCCTATCTCCCCGAGACATAGATCAAACTCACCAACCTCTCCAAGCATGTCCCATTCTCGTATAGCGATGGAAGCTAACGAACCAATAGATCTCCTACTAAGAGCATAGGCCACGACATTGGCCTTCCCCGGATGGCATTGTAGCTCAAAGTCATAATCTTCCATAAACTCCATCCACCGTCGTTGGCGTAGATTCAGGTCCTTCTGTGAAAACAAGTACTTCAAACTCTTGTGATTGGAGAAAATCTCAAAATGTTCACCATAAAGATAGTGTCGCCATGCCTTCAAGGCAAAGACCACGGCTGCCAACTCCAAATCATGTGTCGGATAATTCTTCTCATGAGTTTTTAACTACCAGGATCCGTAAGACACAACCTTACCTTCCTGCATCAGAACACAACCCAAATCTTCATGCGACGCATCACAATACATTGCGTAACCCAAACCTCATTCTTGAATAATTAACACTGGTGCACTTGTCAACCTCTTTTTTAACTCCTAAAATGCTAACTCACAGGACTCACTCCAAACGAACATGAATCCCTTTCGCATAAGACGCGTCATTGGCGCGGCAAGTCTAAAAAAGTCTTTCATGAACTGCCAGTAGTAACCTGTCAAACCCAAAAAGCGACGGATCTCAAACACATTTTTCGATCGTTTCCAATCTATCATTGCGTCAGTCTTCGAAGAATCCACTGATACTCCATCCCTCGATACCACGTGACCAAGAAATTTTACCTCAGACATCCAAAATTCACATTTCTCAAACTTCGCATACAGACAATGCTCTCTAAAAAACTGTAGAACAATACGTAGGTGTTCTTCATGCATCTTTCTCGTGTGTGAGTAAATAAGAATATCATCTACAAATACAACCACAAAACTGTCCAGATATAGATGAAAGATATGGTTCATCAAACCCATGAATGTCACAGGAGCATTCGTCAAATCGAACGGCATAACCAAAAACTCATAGTGACCATAACGAGTCCGAAAGGCGGTCTTTGCTATGTTCTCGTCCCTAATCCTCAACTGATGATACCCTGACCTTAGATTGATCTTCAAAAAATAGCTCGAACGGTTCAGATGGTCAAACAAGTCATCAATCCTCGGCATAGGATACTTTTTTTTCACCGTTACTTGGTTCAATTTTCAATAGTCACAACCTCAAGGACTGATCCTTCTTTTTTGCAAATAGAGCTGGAGCTCCCCACGACGACGAACTCGGATGTACAAACCCCTTATCAAGCAACTCCTGAAGCTGTACCTTGAGTTCTCGCAACTCAGTCGGTGCAAAACGGTAAGATGGCATCAAAATAGGAGCAACTCCCAGAACAAGATCGATAGAAAACTCTACCTCATGACTTGGTGGCAATTTAAACAGATCATTAGGAAAAACATCTGGATAGTCACAAACCACAGGAAAAAACTCCCCTTGAACCCCAACTGCCTCATCCAACATGAGCGCAGAAGAGAGAAAACCTAAGTTTCCTCAATTTCGAACAACACTGGGCATGGAAGCCAAACCCTCGTCTTAATCGCCCACGAAACAAAAGAAATCACCCTTAGACGTACAAATTGATACCCTCCGTCGATCATAATCGATAAAAGCATGATAGGTGGTCAGCCAGTCAGTCCCTATGATTATATCAAACGTGGTCATGTCTAGAATGATGAAATCAAACTCTAAACAGCGATCGGTGACCTCCAACTCACAGGATCTACAAACTTGACCTAACACTACACTCCCACCAGCCGGGGTCTCTACACACAATGTACTACCCAACGAGTCTATCTCTAACCCTAATGCAGATGCAAAGGTAGATGAAATAAAGGAATACGATGCTCCTATGTCGATAAGAAAATTGACCCATGATCTATACACAAAGAGAGTACCTATGATCACTGATGTAGTAATTGCATCAGGTACGACTAGTGTCGTGGAAGAATTGGGATTCGGAAGAGCATACACTCGGCCTTGCGTTCCCTTAGTCTGTCCACCATTGCCCTGGACTGTCGACTGTCGCATTGACTATATTGAGGCACTCCTGTCTGCAATCCTAGACGCCTGAGCCACAAGCTGTTGATAAATCTGTCGTCCCTACATGGGGCGGAACAACTGGTGCACCTGCCGTGATCTATACACTCCCTCCCCGAGGGTAGTTCCTACGAATGTGTCTCGACTAGCCACATCCATAACAAACCGGTGGCTCTCTCTCCTGCACTGAACTCTGAGATGTCCCATTTGTGGACAGTTTGTCACTCGATGCCTGGGCTGTCTGCACTGATAACAGATGATCTCTATTTGCTCTGACCTTCCTGATGAAGCCATGGAAGGTGCTGGTATAGAAAACTGCTGCTATGACCCCAAGGGACGCGGACCAGGGCTAAAGAACCTCTGCCTCTTGTTGGCGCGCCCACCTGACTGAGTATCCACTCCACTCTGTGATGCCCTAACCTCCTTAGGTCTACGAGTCTCATTCAGCATATTCTCTATGACAACTGTCAACTTCACCAGATTTGTAAAAACATGTAATCTCAGTCCTGCCACATGTTCCCTAATCATGGGCCTCAAACCCCTTCTAAACCTCTTTGAGCGCAAATCGTCAGTAGATATGCTATCCTGAGCAAAATGGGACAAGCTAGTGAACCTTGCCTTATACTGCACCACACTCAGCGCCCCCAGGTTGAGGGAAAAGAACTTCTCACGATAAAGATCTCTAGAGGACTCGGGAAAGTACTTCTCTAGAAATACCTTTGTAAACGCATCCCATGTGCCTCCTACAACCATTCTAGCAAACTTCCACCATTCATGAGCACCCCCTCTCAGCTGAAATGCAGCGAATGCAATCCTCAAGTCATCTTCCTCTATCTGTAGGGTATCCAGATTTCTGGTCACAAGCTCTAGCCATTCTGTGGCCACCTTGGGATCAGGATCTCCGACAAAGGTAGGAGAGTCGAGACGTCAAAATTCTCGCATTGCGATAGTCTCCATCGACTCGAGTATTCTCTCTCACCCTCTAGCGGCCTCAGTTAGCTGACGGATGGAGCCTATCATCTCAAGCAGCAAATCTACCCTATATACTGATCCTTGGGGAGCATTAGCATTCGCAGCATTAGAGATTAGCACATCTCCTCGACCTAACCCACGACTACGGCCTCGACCACGACCTCATCCTCCCTACGCGGACATAACTTCTATACGAAAGCAACATAATAGCATGAGCTTTTATCCAACATAACAACATAAAACCCACAATCATGCTAACACATAGCCATTCAAGATCATGTAAACACATCTCACATATTGAGAAGAATCGACAAGAGTGACGCGTTAATTTGGATAACCTACTTAGATTCCTTGTTAGAAAATACATCGGCTAAACGCATTTTTGGCTTGGCTTCCAAATTTGTTAATTCAAACGCCCGAAGGCAAGACTAATCATTATTAAGGTCTAACCTCTATACTCACGTATGCACAACATCCTCATTCTCAGCAAGCTATCATGCTCGTGTTATAAAAACACTTAAACACATGCAACCAAGCACACACAATTATCCTCACAAGGTGATGCACCCTCTTCTCATAGCTCTTAGGTATTCAAACCTAAAGTTTTGATACCAAGTTGTCACACCCCAAAACCCAGGGTTCTTCTCAAAATAAACATACATTCCATACATGCGTAAAATATTGCCCCAAGGCTTATAAAATGCGCCTCTAAGAACAAGCAATACATGTAACAGTACATGATCCCATAGCAAAATAAAAGAAAACTTTAAATAAAAGTATTTCACCTTTGGGGCTCCATAAGATCAACACCCGTGATCACCATCACTTGAAAAACGTTTTCACAAATCCCACACCATGAGCCGAAACCTAATAGAAAAATAGACTAACAAGAATTTAAAAGCAAAACATACTAAGATGAATAATATGAATATTCCGACTCACACGAGTCTCAAAGAAAAATAGTTTTACTTCTCAAAAACCATACGTTTTATCGTCGTCTCTCCACATCTAACAATGTCCAACAATATAGTAACCAGACTTAACAAGTTCATATGCATGTTGTACCCTTTCATTGTCTTTCACTGTGGGGTAATACTAACTCAATACCAGATTCTTCGCGGTCTTTTACCGCGAGACAATCACTTGCCCTAATGTGTGGCGCTCCGTCCTCCGAGCACGTCGGGACACACATAAGTATAGATAAGAAGAATATTCTAGCCATTCATTAATATTTAGATATCATAAATATTACATCATTAAGAGTTTTGAACTTATCAATAATACATAGCGTTTATAGTTTCACAAAAGATTAATAAAATCTTACAATGAGCATGTGAAAACTGAACAAAAAGAACTAATGGTGAAAACACAATTCTTCAGCTAGCGTTGTCGGGGTTCGCTGGCTCTTGCCGCTCACTCTATTCTTTAATTCCGTCTTCTTCTTCGAGGGCAACTTCCTCAAAGAATTCTTCATACTCACATGTGGCACAAATACCATGAGCCAAGGCCTAGAAGAAAACTCCCTAAACCTTCTAACCAAACTCACAACAAAATATTCTACAATGCATTTTATATAACACCCAGTACAATTTAAAATCAATGAGATAGATGAATTTGTCATTTACGGCAATGATAGCATATATAAGAACAAGTGTACTGGTATGTGGTGCAAATGGATGCGATGCAAGTACCCAACCTGACTTATATCCAGAAATAAAAACAGGAGTTCCACTTTAAGACTTATTTCTATTGCTTGCAGGGACTAATTATCATTGCCGCCTCAGGGACTTATTGTCATTGCCATGATGAGACTTGTTATTATTACCGCCTCAGGGACTTATTGTTATTGCCGTGATGGGACTTTATGTTATTGCCGCCTCAGAGACTTATTGTCAATGCCGTGATGGGACTTTATGTTATTATCGCCTTAGGGACTTATTGTCAATGCCGTGATGGGACTTTATAGGTTTACCCGCATTAAAACTAGAATACTCGCTTGGTATCAACCCAAAGTCTAAATTACCAAAACTAGAGTGCTAGTGACGAACCTGTGGTGCTCAACAGTATTCATAGATAACAAATCTTTTTTTTTTGAACACCGAGGACACACCCGAGGTGCTCAGAGGGAATATATCCCAAAATAGTTACAAAATTAGCTACCAGGAATGCCCTAGACTAGGAGCCGAGAAAAGAACAATTTTAATATATCCAAACCCACAACGGTAGATACGAAAATGACTCCAACATGCTGGAATGCAATGTGACAAAGCTTATGACGTACAATATGCGTCTCATGTACAATTATATATAGCATGGTATAACTTATGGTACAACTCGTTAAAGCATGAAGTACAAGTATATGAGGTACAAGGTATAATTTATAAGATATGGATTCAACTTAACAGCATGGATTCTAATCATCAAATAATTATTTTCATACACCAATCATCCAACATAATTTAATTAAAGTCTATATTTTAAATCCCACAATATAACAAGCCACTATACACCTAACCAAATTAAGGTAAATATTCAAGTGTCAAATTAAAAAGCACAACAGAGTTTTAGGGTACCTAGATATAGAGTTAAGTTCTAATTTTTGAACACCATTTAGATAAAAATATTTCTTACAACTTTTATGTTTAACGCTAAGGTCAGATCCTAGGGTAAATGGGTCATTTATACCAATTAACAGAAAACCATTGAACACTTTATAGAGAAAAGTACAGAATTTGGACCTCTGTTGGCCTTGGTTTTGGGGCATCTAATCAAGGGCTATGGGTATGATATTTGGATATGTTCTATTTTAAGGTGTCCCCTACAAGTTTTATGTTTTGTACTAAGACTAGTTGTTTGGAACAAGTTGATGATTTTGGCCATTTTATAATATGGGTTCAGTCAGCATTAAAAGGTTCAGCAGAATCTCTTTTCAACAAAGAATGCACAAGACCTTTGGGGGACCATATGAGGGTATCTAGGGTTGGGTTTTGGTCACTAAATAGTTTAACATGCTATCTACAGTTTTCATGAAAACCACTTTTGGATTTGGCCATTAAACATATAGTTTTTTGGTCTTACAAAAACATGCGACAGAGAGCTCTGTCAGTAACAGATTCACAACACTGACTTTGGGAAACGTTTTGACCTATCAAGACTTCATCTTTTAGGCTCAATTTTGGTACACAATAAGACAAACAGGTTATCTCCAAGTTTCATGTTTTGACCTGAGCACGGTTCTCACTTTAACCTAGGATTTTTATGTCTACAATACAGAGTGGTCAGAATCTGACACTCTTTAGTAAAAATGGTGTATCTTGAGTTCCACTCAATGAAATCACTTCAAACCAATTTTGTATGAAAGATAACTTAAAAATATAGATCTATACATAAAAATCACACTTAGATCATTTTTATACAATTATTTATGATAGTTCAAAATTCGTGGCAAAAAGTTGAAATACTCAGAAAATCAGGCTATTTAGGGTTTCGGTGTCTTAGCTCAAGATATGTTTAGATTTAGTGTATTTTCTTTGCATGAAAGTAATGTATATATATATATATATATCAAAGTTTCAGAACCTATACAAGTCATTAAACTAAAAAACAATCACATGCAAACATATTCAGCAATAGATTACACACGAACAGGCCTTATTCTACCATCATGATACCTTTTTGGGTGAGATTTTGTTTCTTATTCTTAGAAATGTTTATAGAGATGGATTAAGAAATATTTTGTAAGAGAATGGCAGAGGGTTTTAAGGAGTTCACTTACTTGTTTTGAAAGCCAAGAGATAGTGGATGATGAGGACTTAGCTTCTATGTACCTTCCTTGCTCCCACCAAGCTCCTTTCTTCCTTTCTCTTTCTCTCCTTTTTCTCTCCCTTAGAACACTTAGAATTTTTTTTGGTTCCTCTCCCTCACTCTCTTGGCCGAACATGTATGGAGAATAGGGGGGGTTTGGTGTATTTTTATAGCAGAAAGTGTAATGGAAATAATTATTATGTGTAAAATTTAATTTGAATTTTTCTTAATTTCTATTGGATGCATGGGATGTGGGCTCTATTTGAGGCATTGAAAATCAGATTTTTGCAGAGGGAAAGTTGCTAGGGCTGTTTGGGTCTGACCAAAATCTAGTCTTGCATTAATTTAGGGTTTAATTTGTATTTTAGTACCATTTTGTGTGAGAAAACGCCTAAAATATTAATTTTATGTATTTTTTGGTGTCTTAACCTACTAAAATCTATTATTTTAGTATGTTTATGATTTATTTAGTATTATCATGAATTATCATAATTTTTATAGTAATTGATTAAATAGGTGTAGGCTTTGAAGTCAAATTAAGCTAGTTTGACAAGAATTGACCTTTTGACTTATTTATTGTGTAAAAACTTTAAATAATGATTTGTTTACTTTGTTTGACCTATATTATTATATTATTATATATATTACTTGTTTAAAAAGTCTTAGGTCATAATAATGCTTAATTTGTATAACGTTTTCTCATTTTTTGGGCTTAAAAAGGTTAAAAGTGACTTTTTGTACACATATTCCAATGTGGCCAGCCACTAGGGGCATTTTTGTTATTTTTTGATGTTATTTTATCTTTTATTACTTAATTGTATCTAAATATTTAATTTAGGGTGTCCATGTGTCTAAATTTGAGTTTTTAAGATTTTTTTACTGTACTAGGGGCAAATGGTCATTTTACCCTAATTATGAGAATTTTTTTATTTTCACCCTTATATTTCATGTTGTTTACATTATTTAGGATGTTAGGAGTCTTCTCTGAGTATTAAGATTTTATCTTTGAGTAATTGATCTTTTTAAGATTTTCGGGTCGAATTAGGGTTTCGGGTTGAGTTAGGGTTTTCATCCTTTTAGCGTCCTAAGATCTCGTCAGCTAACTGTCGTTAATACTAGGGTTTGAGATGGATCTCTATACAGATCGTTACAAACTAGGTTGTTACAACTAGGGTCCGTACCAGGTTGTTACATAATGTGCAATTCTTCGCAGTCTTTCACTGCGGGACAATCACTTGCCCTAATATACAATTTTTCGTATGATTCAACAAATATAAGTACGCGCATAGCCATGTACTAAATATCCACATACACACCAATGTGTCATTCACATATCCATTGAGATAAACTCACATCTCAACCTAATATTTAAAATCCAAGTTCAACCCCAAAGGTTAACTCCAAACCTTCAAAACACATTTTTCCAAAACCTTCCATAAATCCCTCCATTTTCAAACGACCTTTTTGAAAACCACGAACATCCGCACATCCAACAACATGGAGTAAATCATAAAAACACTTTAAAATCCACTTCATCCAACCAAATAGAGATTAAGCATCTAAAATAATTTTTTATGCATTTTAAAATGGTAAAAACGTATAATATTCCACGTAACACTCTTTTAAGACATAAGAGCCTAGGATCCTATGTCGAAAAACGAACTTCGTCGAAATGAGATTCCTTCTAGATGAACACGAAACCCTTGGCGAGGATAGCAAGGATCCACAATACGATCGCCAAAAAGAAAGCCTGGGCCCCCTAAAAAGCTAGAGAGAAGGTAGAGATTTTATGTTTAAAGAGGAAACTCAGCCAAGAAGAAACAAGGTTTTAAAAATATCTTCCAAAGGGTTGATATTTATAAGCCATGCCTAACACAAGAGTTCAGTCGACTGAACCTCCTACTTTAGTCGACTGAAGAAGGCTACTGAAAACTCAAAAACTCCAACGACCCTGTTCAGTTGACTGAACCTCCCACTTCAATTGACTGAACCACCCCACTGTCCATTCAATCAACTGAACCAAGCACTTCAGTCGACTGAACCGCGGAGAAAAGAAAACCCTAACCGACAGGAAAAAGCTTCACAGCCTAAAAACAACCAACCAAACTAACCTTTTCAAAGCCCGAACACACGTGAAACACATATAACACATGTTGTTCTAAAACGATGAAACAAAACCC